>JAHPZR010035667.1:0-59321 GCA_019787425.1 Platygyra sinensis
CCTCACAGCTGTGTTTGTCGCTTGATCTCAAATTTTTCTTTTATAGACCTTACTAGAAAGAAATAACAAGACAAAAATGGAGTCCTTTTGTTCGCTAATCAAGAATCCCAATTTACTCTTATCATGTTCCGCGCAAATAGAATTGCTTTCATGGTTACGATCAGATTGCGATAAATTTTCTGACTTTTTCTGTTTTAATCTTTCCGGTTTTCTACGACGTTTCTTTATTCAATATTCAGTGCTTTAATTCAATAATCATATCCTAATAACAACCGCGTCCTTTATTTCAACAGAACAAAGAGGGCTATTCCAGTCTTTTTCACCTTTTGTTTGAAAGTTTTCTGCTTGATTGAAATCCTCTTAGCTTACACCGGAAGTGATGCATTACAGAGGGGCGTGGAAAAGTTGTGGAATGTTCGATTAAAAATCCAAAGTATGAATTAAAAGCACTTGAAATGTGACGTATCTGACTAAGTTAAATTTACATCGAAAGCTTTTATTAGTCTTGGTGTGGTTATTAATAAAGACAATCTCTTGTAATGTTTGCTCAGATATTGCGATTCTATGACAAAATTTCGCGGCAAAAGGCATCAACACTGCTTGTCAGGTCACGAACCTCTTGACCAATTACTTGGCTCGATTTACGTCACGTGACATGTAAGTGATATGATCGTTGTGATACGGAAAATGGCGTCTGCATACTGCGGTTATTGTATCTTCATGGAGAAGAGAAAAACACTTGAAAATTCGACGTGTTTAGCAATATGACTTACCGGCAATGGGAAAGGAAAGGTAGGTTTTCCACTTGCGCTTAGAGAAACTATCCATTTTAGGTGAAACATGTTTTACTCTTATTCTGCATGGCACGAAACTTGTTTTCTGCACTCCAAACTGTCCCGTATCGACCCGACTGTACTCGATGTAAAATTGGTCTAGAAAATTACTGGTTGTTGAGGTTTTCGTCGTGAATTAAGGATCATGTGAACAAAACAGGAAAAATATTCGTAAAAGGTGACGTTATCCAGTTGCTTGAATTTTTTTTGCCGGGAATTCAGCGAATGTTTACAAGATTTCCTTCACGTGAAAGAATACAGGTTTCCGTAACCCGAGTAAAGTTCACAAGTATTCGTACGGATGTAACAAGCTAAAACGCGTGCCCCAAATCTTTAGTCACACTACTTGAAGTATCATGGATCTTTTTTGGTATTTCAGTTGCTCAGTTCTTTTAGTTTCTAAGAATTAGTGTACTTTGCGATTGCGAAGGTCAAGTTTTATTGGCGATAAATAAACTGAGCCTGAGGTTGCATTATTTTAATCGAATAAATGGGCGATCGTTTAGTTCGGTCTCTTTTGAACTAAGACTTAATGATATTGATTTGTGTCCCTTTTTAATTTTATATATTGGCTGCCTTGCAAGGAAAGTATATACATGTAAGATTGTGGGTTGTAACTTAAAGAGAAAGGCCTAAAAGGAGCGTTGATTCAGATAATGGACTCGCATGAAGGAATTTTCCGCAGGAAACTGGCAACTTTGAAAGTTTGTCGAGTGTGAGCTTATAAGTAAAATTGACGTTTTTGTGGTTTTTGATTATATTGAGAAAGTTCCTTGGCGTGTTAAAGCTTAGAATATCACTCTTCGATCAGGACATTCTAGTGCAAACTCGTTGAATCGTAGGATCTGTCATTCATAAACATACGCTGCAATGTTATTAATTCAGTCGTGCTTGTGAATGAAATTATTAGGTCCTCGAATATATTTTAGTGCTATCTTGTTATGCTGCGTAATTTTCCGGTAATAGCAGTGACATGTATTCTGTAGGATATATATTTCAGTATTACAGCGTAGTGTGTAAACATGTTGTAGTAAACATGATCTCTGAGTTACATGTATTATCATGACATATAAATAACTAGAAATCTGCAGCATGTTATGTAAGCTTACATGTACTGTACGGTACAATTTGTCAGGTTGCTATTTATGGACATGAAGACAATAATAAACTTTCGTCAAGTTGTACATGTGATGAACCCTAGGTGTAATATTTTTAAAATATAATTGAAATGCTGTAAAAGATTAAAAGGGGCTGAGTGGGCCTGATAGGATTTTTGCGCAAGCTCTTGTTAATGTGATTCAGCATGTGCCAAAGGATCGCAAAAACAAACGTGCAGTTGCTACAGTGATCATTTTATTTGCTCAATGCCTGCACAATCTGTGAGCATTATTTTTCTTCATAATTGAAAGCAGTGTATTGATGGTATTAAGATTTATTACAAAGGTATGTTGGAAAAGGTAATGATGCAAAGAACCCAGTACTTCTCGCCTTTTTTTGTTATCGAAAAGCAGCACATGCATAGTAATTAAAAAAAAAATGTGGAGTAGCTATCTTCGAAATACGCTTATTTCTCAAGAACCACTCATAATTAGAATTTCACAAAATTTGGCAAGGAAAGCTTTTAGGGAAATTAATAAGTAACTGGAGTATTGAAAAAAATGAATTCTAACAAAGGAAACTCCAGATATTCTGGTGAACCTTCGACAAGGGATGATTAAAGATACTTTTGTTCAATTTTTGTCAAAATTATGTTAACTTGCAAGCATTGTTACAAGCATGGTGCATGCAGGTGATAAAGAAAATCTAATGACTAGATTTTCTGCAAATAAACAAGACCAATAATATTTTAAAGGTCTGTTTATATTACTAATGTTGCCATGGCAATGGCTTCTTTTGGTATTTTATTTGCCATGTAAAGGAACACTACTAAAACGTAATAAAACACTTTTAACTTTATTGGTAAGGAGACCTAAAAGAAACTAGAAAACCTTGTTACTTTGTACATGTAGTTTAAACAGTTACAGCAATGACAGACAAGTACCACTTACATTAATAAATTGAAATGTAATTTGTGATATTCTTACTAGTGAATCTCTGGAATGTATTGTGAGGAAAATAAGTTGTCCTTTGTAATAGTTTTATACAGGTTTTTTGTTTCTGAACATTGATACAGTACTTCAGGAAACTACCACATTTGAGGCTTTGTAAGATCCTTGGGAATGGTATTGTATGTATGTGACTGACCAGAGTGGTTTTGCTTTTTATAGGCAAAAGGAATTCAATGTCCCAAGTGAGTTTAACTGGACTATGTAAAGAAACATTTGTTGGCACAAGCTTAACAAGGAAAGGTTTTGATTCAGTGATTTAAAATGAAGGACGATCCCAAAGTGGAGAGAAATGGTAGCACTGAAGAGGCCAGCACTGTTGAAGTGCTGATCTCTGTGCCAGACAAAAAAACCCAGGTGAGAAACTCCTTGCTAGGATACATTTGTCAAAGCCTGATTTGTTTTTAGTTTAAATTTTTTCAAACCAGTCTGATTTCTATTTTTCCTTGTCTCATAATGTACATACATGTTTTATCATAATCTGAAATGAAGAGTGATATATACCCTGTATATCTAAGCCAAACTGGTTTAAAAAGTTTTAAGTGAATGAAAATTTGAAACAATGTTTTTAGTTCTTGTAATCCAGTATCTTTTTTTTCTGTGAACAGTTAACTTCATGCTCTTTTGTTGTGTACATCTACATGGTAGTACTGTAGTTTGACAAGAAGGTGCAGCTAGTTGATCAGAAACCCCTGCTGGGTAATCATCGTCAGCCTATGAAATTTCATTCTCAACCATGTTAATCTATGTTTACTTGGTGAACATGGCAATTAAATCCCCAATATCCAGCTGGGATCATTGTTCTCCTTGCCTCAGAATTTTTTCAAGAGAAAAGGTCAAGATACCTGTAATGTAATGCTCCTGATTGTCTGCACCGGAAATGTTATGTCACTAAGAAACCAATTGAAAAAAATTCTCCCTAAGGTTGATAATTGAATATGTTACCATTAGAAAGAAGAAGTCTAGTTTAGCACACTGTATTGTAACTTTTAGTCAACAGTCATGTACATGTACTTGTATGCCTGATCATGCACTCAATGACTTTGTTTGCAATTAATTACAGAAGCTTTATCATTTTGATGTACTTGACAAAGTATGGACTGCCAAACTACAAGTGATTAATGAACTCATTAAGGTAAGGGCCATGTAAAGTGCATTAATTTTGCATGCAAAACAGTAACTACAAAATGTTGCCAAGCTATCAGATTAGAATAATTTTTGTTCTCAGCGCACATGCACAGTGGAATCTGATTGACTTTGTGGAAGTGTACAATAGTCTCAGACAAAACGGCATTCTGTTATTCGGAGAGTGACATTTCTTCATGTTCTACATGTATTATTTTCAGCATACATGTATTTTGCACATTAGATGTATGCTGTCTGTCTCTTCATCTGATCAACTTTTAAATTATTGGCAAAAGTTCTAAAGTCCTTGTTGGATAAACTTCTTAGGGTGTTAAAGATTCTATGAATTATGGCTTCTATGACCCTCCTTGCAATGGAAAGTCAGGGAAGTTTCTTGAAGAGGAAAGACCATTTGTTGATTACCCCTTGTCGGGTTCTCCTCCAGTTCTTGAGGTAAGTGCACGGAGCAAACATAGTTCTGGAGCAAGCTTATCTGCAAGAACATCTGGACTCCATGCTATAATTTTTTATAAATTAACACTTTTCAGTGAAAATTGTAGTCTGTATAGACCTATGTAGCAAAATAATAAGATCTTCATAAAACTATACCACAGTACGTACACATCGATCATTACTTTTGCTACAGTGTACTCTGGTAGCCCCTAAAAGAACCGTTTTTTTTTTCATTTTAAGCATACACTGTACCATATTTACTCGAATAAGCACCACCACGCTTATTTAATTTTTTGCGCCACAAGTGTGGCGCTTATTCGAGGGGGGTGCTTATTTAAAAATAGGTCCGCAATGCGCACTTGGGGTCTTATGCTTAGTTTTTTTCCTTTCGGTTGGAATGATGTTCTAAAATATCAGCATCTGGGAGTTGAACTGCTACAAGTGAGAAGGTAGTCAAGTCATTACAATTTTTAAGTGAAAAATGTATGGCAAGTGTACCTTTATCGTTATCTCTTTATAATAATTGAAGGCTTTCGTGCAAGAAGGGAGAATATTGGTAATTCCACATTACAGACATTACATTCAGAGGGCAAAGTTTTGGTAATGGAACTTTTTCTTACATCTTCTCTTAAGCAGTTTTTGTTTAAAATTTGTGCAAGTATTCATCACATGGTACTTAACTATCAGCGGAAAAGATCCTCTGATTTCATTCTCAAAAGCTGTCAATATCTTTGTTCTAAGCGTGGTTACGGATATTACAAAACTAGAGTTAGGAGACGCAGTGGTTGCTGGATCAATGATATCAAATATTGTAAGACCTGGATTTTCCTCCACATCATTTGCTCCCCTTATACAGTTATACCCAGAAATGTAGGCTGATGAGATTCAATGCACTTTATGAATAAGCATCACAAAGTGTCATTTTCATATTACATGTACTTCAAACTTGACAGAATTATGTATGCTTTGGTGACTTTTTAGTAAAGAGGACACTTAAAAATAGTTATAATTGAAGGCTTTCCTGCAAAAAGGGCGTATATCGCTTTTTTGGCCGATTTTCATTTTTTTGCAGGATCAAGCTAATTTTTGGCAGACTGACTTGTTTTGACAGGAAAAACTTCGTTCTGTAATTTTTTTGGTTGATTTGCGCTTCGTTTTCGAGAAATAACGTATGCAGAAAAACTCAGTTTTGTTTAAACGGAAAACAAAAGAAACCTATTGTTTCACTATTGTTTCGCAAAACAATGAAGTCACCGAAGCGTCGCCGATGTAAATGTTATTGTCCATATAATTCACCGGAAGACGCATAGTTGATTTGGTAGCACACTCGATTAAGGCGCTGAGCAGAGCGGCGTCGAGTATGTTTTGTCATGGTTCGATACGAGGCCAGTCGATTTTTTTTTTTGCACAGTTTCTCTTTTTCAAAAATCAAAACAATTAAATATAAAAACCATACTGTTAAAAGAGGCCGTTTAAGTTCACGTCGCGTCGAAATCCACCTTCGAAGGAATCGTTTGACAGTAACCTGGAACGGGGAATCCGCAGAATTCTTTATAAACTACCAAAACCCGGAACACAAAATTACTAAAACCCTGAAGGCATAAAAAATCCTGAACGCCGGATTAAAAAAAAAGTGGTGAAGGGGCGGGACCCCCTGAACAGGCTGTAGTGCCGGCATTTGTAGCCCCGGCGGGGGTGCCCGAATGGGTAACCACGCCGAGGCTACTATGCATGCACTATTATTTTAATAGTATGTATACCCTGGTTCGGGAAACTGTCCAGCACTACTTTCCCAGGCCCGCTCTGCTGGCAGGCTCAACTGAAACAATTGAGTTGGGCAATGTCTAGCTGAGGGCTTTTTTGTATTGTATTTTATTTAGCATCTGTTTTTCGAAGTTTTCTGTCAATGTTAAAAAATATTTTAATTATATCTCAATTTGTCATCATTTTATTTCAGTGGTCTTCTTTTAATATTTGTAAATGGTTTTAAGATTTCTTGCATGTTTCTTCTTCAATTGTTTGCGTTGTCAAATAAAAAAAAGTATCAATGTTTATCAATCTTGATTATTCTAGTTTAAGAAATGGGACAGTGGAGGGGAACGCGTACGAGAGCACGTGGCGCTGGAAAGGGATACAGAAGAGTATTTGCATTGACTTCATCAACTTAAGTTCAAGTTCAACTTTATTGCGCGCTATTCAAATTGATACAGTATAAGATGACATACAAAATCAGTAGGTTTACAAATGATGAAAAGTTAATGTTGCATTTAACAAGTGCAACGTAATACCTGTATATCGAGGAAAGTTTTTGTTAGCCCTCTGATCAAAATGGCAGCTATCGATTTAACCTTAAAAGAAAGTCAGTTTTTGTAACAGCTTTTAAGAACAATTTGAAATATTACGATTTTGTGTTCTATTTACTTTTTCGATCGTCAGTGCTATTTTGCAGTTCTTTTTTCAATGTACGTAATATATCCTTCGTTCAATAAACTCAAGGACAGCGTTGCCTTTTTAAGAAAACATCCATTTTTGCTGTTATACAGCAACCGATATTGCCACCTTTTTTATTGCACGTACAGACATAGCTGAGGTAGATAGCAGTCCCGGGGCGGGAAATAGGCCGCTGGATGTAAGGAAAAAAATGTCAAATCCCAGGGGATATGCCCGGTAACAGGTGAAATTGAACCACGCATTATACTTTCGCGAATAATGTAACTCTTGAGCCGGGAAGAAGTTGATGTGATCTCTCACCTGAATAAGAGAGAATTGGTTCAGTGGACATCTTCGTGGCCAACGCCAAGATTTTCAGGATCTAAAAATAAAAGCGTTATGCCCTAAACTGGACTGAAACCTACTTTTCGTGGATGACAAGTCGCTAGCTTACTTTATTTCCCGGCTTTTGTGACTGGAACTAGCAAGCGTGATTGGTAAAACAATGATTAATTTAATGGCAGATCTTAAACGACAAGACACGAGCTATTTGAGAACAAAAATCACGTTCCGGTAGAAGCGCCCTCTATCTACTCCCGATGAAAGTCCACACCCCGAGAGGGGGTGAACTTGCATATGACAAAGTTGAGGATGCTAGTCATCTCGCCTAGGGGTATAAATCAGGGATTCTGGTCTAACTTATGCTGTTCATGACAAAACACCCTATTTTTAGCTGGAAAAATATCTTTTAAGGTCGTCTCGAAGAACCGTAATAAAAGAAACGCTCTTACTTCTGTTTTTAAGTTCGATTTCCGCCGGTCTTTCTCTGATTCTGGTCTACTAGCAAGGGTCCTTTCCTGAACGGGGGCTGGTAAATCCTAACCCTAACCCTTATGGTAATAGAGCTAATTCGTTTTAAGTGGTATCATTTAGGGGTCAAATAAAGCTCCCGCAACCACCATGTTAGTCTTCTTTAGGGTTTTATTTCAAATGATCTGATAACGGTAAATCATCACCACATAGTTTACGCACAACTTCTCTTGCTTGTGTTTGAGCATTCTCGGAAGTACGGGTCTTTATAATCCTGCGTTAGGGTTTCTTATGTGTTCCTGGTTTTAGTAGACTTGCTACAAGTCGACCTTTGTTTTTATCTCCATCGAACAATGCGAAACAGAGGGTAATGTTCGAGCGACGAAGTGGCGAGCATGAGCGACGTAAGTCGCGAATGGTCGAAACTAACCTGCCAACAGGTCAGGGAAAAATTACTGGAAGTCTATGGTTTTAGTAATTTTCTGTTACCCGGCCTGCGTTTAGCTTTTCTTATGAGTTCCGGGTTTTAGTAATTTTGTGTTTCGGGCTTTAGTAGTTTCGGTATTTCAGGTAAAAAATTGCAAGTTAAAGTCGAGCGAATCCTTCAAAGGTGGATTTAATACTGTTGGCAGCTTCGACAGTACGTTTTTTTTAAATAGATCTGTTCGTTTCTGAAAGAAAAAGGATAATAGACCAAAAAAAAAGATCGATTGACCTCGTATCAAAACTGGTATCAGTGACACTGGGGGATAAAACTTATATCGGCTCGAATTCTTCGAAGGTGGATTTCCATTCGATGCAAACTCGACAGCACGGTTTATTTTAAATAGATGTTTTGGTCTATGGAGGAAAAAGGATAAATAAACCGAAAAGAAAATTTGGACATACCTCTAAATACTGGCTTGTGAGATACTCGTGAGAAACTTGCAACTCGCACCGGATTTCAAACCAATGAATTTGGGCTTGCGAAAGCAGCGTCTTAGCTTCTGTTCAATTCGCACTAAACACAAGGCGAGTCTAGATATGTTGCCTTGTGAGAGTAAAAAACTCATGTAGTGCCAAGGAAACTTCACTCAGCAACATCTGAATGAAAATAACAAAGAGCAAACATGGCAAAGCAGTGCAGTTAAGTTTCGAAATGAAAGAAAACCAATCACAAACAGCACCAAAGAGCAATTTGAAATGGGACGTAACTTACCTTGAACAAGTACCATTAATCTGCTACGGAACACTCTTCAAAATTTTCCCAACACAAGAAAAACGGCTGCAATTCAATGCACAACGACAACACGCTCGAAGAAATGGCCGACAGAACAACTTTAAAACACTAGTACCCAGTCTATCTGCGTACTCTCGGAGATCTGTCACGTGCCATCTCGTCCTCAAAGTGATCCACTGACTGACACACTGACACACTGACACGCAAGATTTGCCTCTGACTTAGGGGTCTGTATGCAGAGCATAAGACCCCAAAAATTGTACCAGACAAATTTACCTTTTCTATATTTTTATTCAACGGTACACTTTCTATCTGTTAATTTTCCTATGGACTGATACTTAACTGATAGTAAATCTAGAATTACGAGTCAGAGAAATTCACACGGTGAAAAAACCCCGAGAGTTTCATGATAACGAGAGCGAAAATATCAGTGGTGAGAGTGAACTCCTTTGTCGTTTGTAGTGTTTTTCCTGGTTATACGGAATTCCTTGAATAAGCGCCGCTTCGGGGGTGCAGCGCTTATTCGAAGGCAGCGCTTATTAACTTTTTTGTCCCAAATGCAGCGCTTATTCGAGGGCAGCGCTTGATCAAGGGCGGCACTTAATCGAGGGCGGCGCTTATTCGAGTAAATATGGTACGCGTACATTAGACCTTCTTTGTTACAAGAGCTTTTTACTTGTGTAAGGTTGCATTTCTTGAGCAGCTGAATGTCACTCGGCATGGAATCTCCATTTTGCCTCAAAGCTGCCTACAGCTTTGCCGCCACTCACTTCGACAAAAATCAGTCCACCATAATATCTTCTTCTTTTTTTTCTACTGTTCGCCACTTTGATATATAGAGGATATTACACGGTGGCAAGAAGATATGAATTTTATGTTCGAGTGGCAAGAACAATATCTCACGAGTGAGCGAAGCAAACGAGTGAGATATTGTTCTTGCCACAAGAACATAAAATTCATATCTTCTAGCCAATGTGTAATTTTCTTTTTATTTATGGAGACTAAATATTGACAAAAGCAAAAGTAGCCGGGAGACAAAAAAGTCTGGTGCTACAGCCGTAGGCTGGTGCTAAGGAGGGTTGCGGGTGGTTTACGGTGGAGGTTAAGGGTTACGGAAAACACAAATTTTTTTAAAAATGTTTTTTAATGCAATAAAACAAACATTTTGCATCTTTTGTACAAGTAAGAGATATGCATGCTGTTTATTTTGGGATTCGAAAAAATTACACCCACGCAAATATAAAACCAGCCCACGTGACTTGCGAATATTAGCGTGACAGAAAAGAGAAGTTGAGGAAGACTGGGAATGAGTGAAAGAAGCTTGTAACCACGAGTAAAAACATGGCGTGGGGAATGTCGTACTGGTTCATTTTTTCTTGAACCAACAGCGTTGCTTTGAGAAATTAATGCAAGGAAACTACCTGCACTTATGGACAAACCAAATTTCTGTTGAGCATAGCAGTAGCTGGGATGTATGCAAGCCATGTACATGTATGACTGATGTGTAAGACTTACCAGTCTTACCCTTATTTGTGGATGAGTAAATGAGCGAGAGGAAGACCAAATTAATGTTGTAAGTTTGCAGTTAACTGAATGCCGACTTTTTTGTGGAAATTGTTTAAAGTGCAACAATGGCAAGTCCATGTGTGACAACTACTAGGTCACGCACATCGTCTGAAAATTCGTTCAGGCCTGATCTCAGTGGTCGATTCAAAAGAGAAATGCTGAAGCCCAAATGGTTGTTTGTTCAATTAAACATTATCTTACCTTGAAGTGGAGCTAGAAGAGGAGAAGAAATCAAGTTCTCTTTGTTTGTCCACTTCTGCCTTTCGTTTTTTGGATGACATTCTTACACGGAACCAAAAACTCCGAAAACAAGAGAAACCAAATGTAACAAACACTTCGTAAAATCGTGCGCTTTCGAAAGATGACATTGTTGAATATTACGTGTTTTCGGTCAGTCTCACAGGAATTGCAAAGTCGCCTCTCTTTAAAAGATGAATAAGAGTTTGTATTAATAAACTGTTGGTTTGTTTTCTAATTCATAATTTTGTAAGTTGGTGCATTTTTCTCTTTCAAATATTTCCATTTTGTATCAAAGTAGCCTGGGAAAATCCCTGGCCCCCAGCCCTTAGTGACAGCCCTGACTTGTGATTGGCTCATTTTTTCTTGCTCTCAGATGTGCTCTCTAGCTTTGTCTTGGCATTTACTGATCCTGTCTTCTTGATTTAACATTGCTTTTCTGTAAAATGTCATTGATATCTATTCTTTGGTGATACCAAAGCTGAAATCGAGAAAGAAAAATTTCAGTATTTGAAAAATGGTAAAATTGAAGATTTCTTGTAGAACAAAAAGCCAGCTCGATGTTTTGTGTCAAGTCGTGACTAATCAATGCAGTGGTTTGGCTGTTATCTTTTAGGGTTTCATCTTTTATCTGATTGGTTGCCAAACAATAAACATTCCAGAAATTTTCTCTGGTGTTCACAGTTTTACGGGAAAGACTGTAATTTGTGCAAGTTTATTGCATGTTGTCCAGATGTTCTTGCAGATAAGCTGCATCCCCAGTTGTTAAGGAAATTTTTGAGTTAAGAGGTGGAACTTATTTGCCTGTGTTCATGGTTCATGACAGTGCCTGTAGGCCATGAACAGGTTCCCTGGGTACACTTGTATAGGTAGAAAAACAAACAACCAAAAACAAAAGCAATAGAAAAATGAACTAAGCCAAGCACAGATTTTCCTATCTAGCTTGTGCTGAGCTTGTTCAACTTGCCAAGGTTTTTCTCCCTCACCAATTTTGTTTTGTCCTGTAGTATATTCCAGTAAAGCATGCAAAAAACACCCTGTCGCATAGCCTGTGGCAAGTGGATTTTGCAGCAGGGGATTCTTACCTTTGCTTATGTGCTTGAAGTCTCAAAAGGGGTCACTGCATTGTCACACAAAGCTACTGCACATGTACATGACTGTATGTCTTCTCTGGAATTTTACTGTGAGAGGATACATAAAAAATATGATAACTATGGGACTTGCATTAAAGTACATTGTGACTTTCAACATGCAGATAGTAAAAGTGTTTGTGCTATCTACACTATTATAGGAGTTGTAATTAAAAGTTACTTTAATTTATTTCTTTAGTTTAAAGTGAAAAGAAGAATTTACCGTTCTATGGTGTATGAGCAAAAGACTCTTCAAAAAGTTAATGCGAAGGTGAGGTGTATCATACAATGTAATTGTTTTTTTTAAATTGTCTTAGTACATGTACATGTATCTCAATTGTATTAATATTTTATTGTGTTACAGGATCAATTGCTAAAACTAGTCTTCTAGAATTCATGTTTAGCTTCTGTTGAATTGATATCTAGTGATATAGATCTGTTTACTGCACATACATGTACAATACAGTATGTAAGAACGAGACTTTAGAGCAGCGCAAATTAACACTTGGTGGGTTGTTGACTTTTCTTCCGACATATTCCTTGCACAGTCGTCTCTTGGAAAGCCCCTGATATTTTGCTTAATACATAATGTATACTTGTGGTTATGCTTATTTGTTATAGTTAAAATTTTACTGGAAAAAAATAGCATACCATACGCTGAACAATTACATGCACTCAATTGATCATTTTTTTAGTTTCTGATCCAAGAAGAACAAATCCACTTTTTCCTCTATGGTTTGTTATTGCAATCAGGAGCTCAGCTTTTAGTTTTGGCTAAATTTTTATGGCCTGATGGGCCGCTTGGCTCGTGTACAGATGACATAATCCAGGCTTTAAAAGGAAAAAAAAAATTCACCAGGTTTTGCATGATAGATGGTAATTATCTGTGAATGAAATTCTGCTGCTGGTCAACAGACAGTGGATAGAAATAAAGTGTGCCAGCAAAATCAAATTTCATTAACTTGTTGCGAGCTGTTTACTGCTAGTCAATGTCAATTAATGTTTGAGAGCTTTTCTTTCACTAGCCCAATCAGCGAAAGTTCATGGAGTTGGTCTCTTCTAATGCAGTTAGCCAAGTTGCTAAAATGACAGAAAGAGGAATGGATCCTAATTTTCACGATGAAAGATCTGGAGGTGTGTTGCATACTGATAACAACACTCTTGATGATTTTTCAAAGATTTCTGAAGATTCTCCAAAACTTGTCCATAGGTGTCATGAATGTTGCCAAACATTTTCCGAAAATTTTTAAAGATTACCAAAGATTAGTGAAGATTTTGGAAGGTAACTGTAGATTGCTGAAGACTTTTGAGGACAATCTTAAGATGTTTCAATCATACACTAGTGAATGTTAAAGTACAATTTAAGAGTCAAACTTGATATCAATGAAATCATTGATATCTTCACTAGTGAAGATATGGAAAATGTGTGTTACCTGCATCCTGGCTGTGGTTTCATCTGAATTTTATGAGTGGTGTTTTTTCCAGTGAAACACTCGTGTCTAATAGTAAGGTGCCGTATAAAAGTTTTACTAACTAGCATATGGTGATCACTCTGCTTCCTGATAACTAACTGAAATGTTAAGGGAAAAGGATTGGCTTACATTGCTACTGTTTGATTTTTAGAAACTCCGCTGTCAGTTGCAGTGTCCAAAGACAATGCTTGTGAAATGATAGTCACACTTGTGAATGGTGGAGCCTTATTGGACTACAGGACAAAAGAGGGGTTGACACCTCTTCACAGAGCAGCTGCTTCTGGAAAGGCAATGTCTGTGAAGGTATTATAATGTACAAACGTTCAGCTGGGTTATTAATTTTAGTGCACTGTAGTTTTTTAGTGGCTGACACTGTTGAAATCTTTTGTGTAGACTCTCTTAGACTTTGGAGCTTCACCTAATTACAAAGACTTAAAGGTGAGGATAGAACAAATCATATTTGATACACCTTGACCATACATTAATATCTTGAACTTAATTATCCTGCTACATGTATCTCATGCTACACCCTACATGCTACACGCTGCTACATGTATCTCAAGCTCAAATTGTTTTTACTTAAATGTACTTTTCAGTCATTTTACTGTCAGCTTCATGTGTATCTCGAACTCCCATAGTCTTGAACTTTTTTCATTTCCCCCTGAAAGCTTTGAGATTTGTTTCTAGCAGGATTCAGTTGTTAATGTGTGTGTGCATATAAAGAGCTACATATGTACATTAAACCTCACAACAAAAGACAGCACGCAGTGCAGCTGATGTTGGATTCAGGACCTGGTTCAGTCTTTTCAATTAAGAATTTAAGGACTACAGCTGTATACATGGTTGGAGGTCAATAATGGTGTACAATCTTTGGAGAACATAAGTTGGCTATACCATGTAATCATCTCATATCCAACAAGTGCGAGTGGAATGATAATAATTGTTTTTGTCAAAAATGCCTCCAAATTATAGAAAACTAATAAAACTAAAATACAAATAAAAACACTCAAAAAGTCATGTGTCCCTTGCCATATTTGTAGAGCATGGTATAATAGCTCATATACCATGGCGGCTAAGCCAATCAAAACTACTGAATTGCATTATCCATTGATCCAGTGTTTGATAATGAAAGAACTAAGCTGGATTAAACTATTGAGTACATTATTTATTGAATTTAAAGTTCCTAATGCCGTGTAAAGTAGTGCACATGAATGAATTGTGTTCCTTGTAGGGCCTCACACCATTATTCCACACTGTACTACATGGAGGTGATCCATACTGCTGCGAGATTCTCCTCAATGATCATGCTGAGCTTCACATCTCTGATCATCAAGGCATGCAGGAAATACACTTAGTGAGTTGTGCTCTTTATAACAATTGGACCATAAGGCTTTCCATGGGCAGATAGTCAAGAAGGTGTACCTGAGTTGACTATCATTCATAGAAAAGTAGTTGAATTGTTTCAGTCGACAAACCTACATGAACAATGCGTGAAAATAATAAATAAATGAAGTGAAATTAATTGAAATTTAATTAATTAAACTTGCATTTCAATCCACTCCATATAATAAATGAAGTGAAATTAATTGAAATTCAATTAATTAAATTTGCATTTCAATCCATTCCATGTAATAAATGAAGTGAAATTAAGTGAAATTCAATTAATTAAATTTGCATTTCAATCCATTCCATATAAATTTTCAGTTTCAAGAGAAGCACACAAGGAAATTGTTGTCTATCAGTGTGAACCCATCACAGCTGAGAGGCTACTAAATGACAATCATATCTATGAGCTCAATATTTCTATGAGGTGAAAGTTGATGAGCAGAATTGGTCAATTTTTCGTCTTTATTGTTCCAGAGAATTGAATTATCCAGTTATATTATTCAACTTTCATACACTGTACGAATTCCGATTCTCTGGTTGGTTGATTTGTGCCACGTGACACTGGGTTGTGACGAAACAACCTCCGAGGCGGCCTCGTGTGGTATTGAAAATTTCGAGTTCATTGTTAGTGAACGAGTGCAGGCAAATCCCGATAATTCACTCACTGAGTGCTCAATTAGTCAACCAATTCCATTGGCAATTTGCTTTTAGTATATTGCATACCACTAGGATTGTTCTAATTTAATTAGACTTCTACTAATACACTAAATGAATGCAGTACTGCAATCTGATTGGCTGAGCTATTGTACTCTATTTTAAAATATCAGTCATAAATGTGCAGTGCTGGAGATACCTACAAAATGGGGATGTTTTCTTAAGTCTTTCCAAAGTCTTGAAAGAACATTTAGAAACATTGCTGGTTGAACAAACAAATTCCTGAGAAAAGAATTAAAAGAGGAGGGATACTCACTGTTACCTGGCATTAAAAGCTTGAATTCCTTGGCAAAAAAAAAAAAAATGGTGAGTGTGCATACGCCGGTATAATTTTGAAAAAAAAAACTGTTATTTCAAGGAAGGTTAGTTTGAATTCCACCATTGAAAACAATATTTACAAGTGTTGGAGTGTAAAGCAACATTCTCAAGACTCCACATGTGATATATTTTGATTTTGTGACAAAAACCTTTCCAAAATTTGAGTTGCCAAACTCGGGGCACAGGTTCTGAGAGTGCAGTTCACCTGCTGGTGTTTACGGCATTCATTTTTAATTTCTGTGAGGGGAAATTTAACTCAGCGTTTTGCCTCGTCAAATATGACCTCATAGAAATGTCAATCTCATTACCTACACTGTAGTTGTTAATTAGTGGTATGTGGCCTGCCAGTGTAGAGGTGTAACTCAAACTTTGGAAAAACATTATTTCCCTGGAGGCATTTGGAATCACTTAGGTTTTGTAGACTTTTCTTCTGGAACCTACAGGCTCATAATGCATCGTCAGTGATTGTATTGTAGGACCTGAATTGTTTTATTCATTACCTATCAGGCTTGTAAGAATGGTCTTGTTCAACACCTGGAGCATCTGCTGTATTATGGGGCTGAAATCGATGCTCGCACAGCAACAGGAAACACAGCGTTA
The DNA here is from genome assembly GCA_019787425.1 of Platygyra sinensis. Lineage (NCBI taxonomy): Eukaryota > Metazoa > Cnidaria > Anthozoa > Scleractinia > Merulinidae > Platygyra > Platygyra sinensis. Next base: position 16,399 of record JAHPZR010035667.1, read on the forward strand.
CACGTGGCTGCACTAAATAATCAGGTAACCTAGCCTTGTACCCCTTTAGACCCTCAAGACTAGCATCAATATTCTCCTTACTGATGTTTAAACTTTTATTTGTTCATGTACATGAAAACTCAGGACTTTTAAGTAAGTATGGAGCCGATTGATTCTCTGCTTAGTTAAGTCATGAGGTTTGGGAGCATTGAAGTTCTGAGGGTAATGTGCAAACAAAAGACTTAAATATGCAAGTAATGCTGTAAGGGAAATCAAGAACGTCTGTACACAGCAGTGTCAATGCAAGATGCACGTTCGGTTTTTTTTTCTGTTTTCTCTCATGGTTTTTACAAGAGGGACAAACTAAAAATCCCTGCCTTTAATGCGCATTTAAAGATTGCTCTGGAAATAGAGCGTTTTCACGTGACACCATTATATTGGTGTTCTACAGAGGTAGAGCAACATGGTGGCTAGCCTGTTCCAGGTTCTTGGTCAGTGAGGACGATCGAAAAAGGGAGCGGGCGACAAGTAGGATCAGCGGCGAGCGGGATCCGGGAGAGAAAAGGAGAGGGCGGGAGAGCCTTTTTCCATACCTGACCCCACTCGTCGCCCGCCCGCTTTTTTAATCCTCCACTGGCAGAGAGCCTGGAGCAGGCTACATGGTGGCTCCATACATATACTTAGCTTTGTAAATTTGTGTAATGCATTTCGACAAATATCTGAAGTTTAGGATAGTGCAAAGACCTAAAACTTGGACAAGTTTCCTCTTTATTTAGTTTCTGTAAGATCGCATTTTCTTGACTTCATCCACCAAATTGTTTTTGTTTTTGAGTTGTATTTTTATTACGTGACAGTGAGAACGATCAATAGATAGTCAAAATTCTTTCCAGTCGAATTAAAAGAAATTTGTTTTAAACTGTAACGGGAATTTTAGGACTGATTTTGTGACTTAAAGAATTCAGACCACTATATAGTATAAAGGTACTGAACTGGTTGAAAGTCTCCGCGTGCTGTGTGAAACAAACTTGAGCAGGCAAGACAAATAGAAAACAATAGACTCCTTGGTTTCTAAGCAGTTTATGTATAACTAAACCAGTATTGTGAAATAAGCATTCGGTAAATTTTCTTTTGCATAACAATTGTGGTTTTTCCAGTAAGAGGAATGCCTGCTGTTCAGTTTCAATAGCCTTTGTTGTTAAGAAGCTTCAGCTTGACCTCCCAAGAGGTTGTGTTTTTGTCTACAACTTGAATTCCTGTTTCCTTGTTTTCTTTAATTTTTCTTTTTTTTTTGTCACCGTTTGCTAAGTTAAACGAACCGCTTATGAAAATTATTTTCTTTCTAATCGAATTTCAGGAGATTAATCAAAACAACGGACGATGTTTTCTTGGCCAGCGATCAATAATTCACTCAGCGTTTAATTTAGAACTTCCCGGTTATTCGCCTTGCATAATTATTAGACGATGTTTTTTGTTCCCAATTAAAGTGTTGCTTTGTTTAGACTGCCGTTCGTTTTAGTTTGCTAACACATTAATGAACAAATATAAGCGCCTTTATCCAATAGGCAAACGTTTTCCAACACCTGACTTTATAATGTGAGTGATATGCTCTATTTTTGGCGAGTCACATTTTGTATATTTATGCATAGACTACTGAATGAGCGGTACTTATATTCGCTGGGAAATACCTCGCTAGTCACGTCATTGCAGAACGAATTGAGAAAAATAATATTGAAGAGTTTGCGCTGCACTCGATATCAGGCCACGTGTGGATGAAAGAATCGCTCGCAGACTTGCAGTACCGGTGATTGTTAAGCTGTTTAAGTACGTATTACAGTATCTTAACGCCACAACCAGCCCATAATCAGTTTCCTAGCGTTATATCGCACAAGCTAAAGGATAGATCCGTATATTACAAGTAATTCACTCATTTAGTATGTAATGAGTCATTGTGGTAGTGTCGGTGTTTCAGGAACTGTTACTATCTTTAGTATGTATAGGTGTAGTTTATTTCAGTTTCGTGTAACGTGACTGCTAACTATTTTGTTTTCTCCCGTTAGGATGAATGTGCCAGAGTGTTATTGTTCAGAGGAGCGAAGAAGAATATTTTAAACTTCGCCAACCAATCTGCATATGAGGTAAGACAACGACATTTATAAGTTGAGCGGGTTTGAATCGAAAGTTCTCGGAGGAGGAACTCAGTTTAATATATTCTGAACCTGTCATATGAAGAATCATGGCAACAAAAATTAAATTTTGCATGGGGTTGGCTCAAAACACAATCCATCGACTTGTAATTTGATCTTCGAGGTTAAGCATTAAATTTGAATTTATATTCATTATATTGCGCTGAATATTTTAAACTCAACACATGGAAAATGAATTTCCTGTTTCGCAATTTGCCCAGATTGACCAGATACTCTGATGTGTAACACTCTTTTTTACTCGTGGTGGATCAGTGATCGGTGTTAGCGTCTTATCGTTTGGTTTACGTGTAGTTCGCGTGACATTTAAGAAAGCAAAGCGCGCGATATGATTTTGCATAAGTGGAAGGAACAATAAGTTATTGTTTGACGCGTGGATATCGTATTAAAAGACTTGCCATTGTGCCGGTGGCCAGAGCTGTAAAGAACACTTGTACGGGGGTGTAACTTTGTTCTGTGAAAAGCTTTTTCAGCTCCTTGTAGGGCACTATCAGATGCGCGTATAGTGTTTCATATGTTTAATGCAAGTTTTGCCAACATAGATAACCGAGTCTCAAACATACCAAGTTTGACCCAGGAATGTTTTGGTTCTCACCTCCACATTATACAGTCACTGAAGAATTCGAGGATGTTCCTAAGTTTGTGATCTTTAGCAAGCATAATCAAGTATCCTTTTGGCATCAGCAATTTATGTTTTTCCCTTCCTAACTGTATGCAAATTAAAAACTTGGGGCGAGAATATTCTTCTAAAAATCGAGAGAAAAATTCTTAGCCATCTGATTATTTGGATTAAAATTAAGCAGGACGAGACAGAGGATTGTTATCATTATTGAAACCAAGTTTTGGTTTATCATAATTATTCTAAACAGATCAGTGGAGGAAATGAATTTATTAAGCCTAGAAGTACTCCAGCAGAGCTGAAGTTATCTTTGCATTCGATGCTGATGATTGAGCTGACGTACCATCTATCCTACATGTAGCTTTGTTCCCTGCCTTTGTTGTAGGTGCTCGGCAATAAGATTGAAGTCACGGTGTATTTTTTCCTGGAATAATAATGGCCGTATTCCCGGGGCCGTATTCTTATAAAAAGTGATTGTGGAAAACCATAATATCGTTGTTTAAACTTACTTTCCCGACATAAAACTGGTGATATTCGAATTTGTCTGAATCCACCACTTCCGGAATTTCCGCAAATCAACCAACTTTTTAATATCCAGATGCTTTAGAAAGCTGAGCCGAGTAAGATGTTACAGACATACGTACAGCAGGATAGCCGCGAAAGGATTTTCCTCAGGCCCAAGAGCGTTCTTCGCTTTCGTGTTCAGTAAGCTACCTTAATTAGTCTTGCTAGTTATATGTGAGCTGTTTAATATAAGTTAGCTTCATTGTTTTATTGAAGCAGTGGTCGATCACTTTCGCCAAGAATGTAAAAAAAAAAAGAAAAAAACTTCAGGAAGTGTAGAGTTTTAAGCTGTAGGATTATTGCTACCGCTAATACAGTTGACCACTGACTGACTATCGTTTGGTTTAACCAGCTACTATTTGACGCTTTTAAGAGCCTTTATAGCCGTAGATTTAGTTTACCTTTTGGGCAGCCTTAAAAAGACGTTGTGTTGTTTTGGCACGCATTCGTTGGAGAGGAGTGCGTGACCAGCCAAAAGGATTGTCTGCTTATGGTTTAAGTCCCGGTCCCGGCGGGTGGGAAATCATTGAACGGATACAGCGATTATGTACGTTTTTATGTAAACAATCTCGTGTGGTTTGTCCACATCCGTTTCCTTTTTTTCTTAGTTAGGAGCGAACGAGCGGGACTAGACCGAAGCACAACAGCGAGCGTGGAGCGGGCGAAAAACAAAAAGCCATTCTTCGTGATTTTCATTGCATGTGTTCGCTCACCATCGTATCAATACACTCTTTGTTTTTGAAGAAACTTTTTCATAAAAAGATCGACTGAAATTGGCGAAGTTATTAAGAGTATACTCATGGCAAAGATTTTTTTAGAAACTTTTTTTGGGGGTCTTTCTAGAAAATAAAATACAATAAAATCACAGAATATTTTACACTGAACTTTATTTTACCTCCGATAGGTATGGCTCGCAATGTAACACGATACAGACAACATACAGTTCTATTTGGTAGTTCAGACTAATGTCGGCAGAAAAAAAATAGAGTCTCTAGCTTGGTCGTGAAAAATTCACATTCTTGTATCTTTTCTTTTTGAAAAAAGGAGTGTAAGCAGTTTAGTCGGCGACCACAAACGCTTGCAAGTCCAACTGTTTAGGCTATTTTAAGGCCATACCCGGCTTCCGCCACAGCTGCACTTTCCAACTGACGAACAATACAAGATATGGAGGTCAAGTACATGTCAACACTGTCGTAACTTACTAAGAGGAAATTGATCTAGTCTAGCTTTCTATGGAACTTATACGAATTTTGAAATTTTGTACTATGTTCAAAGAGTTTTATTTAGGATACGCCTTGTTGACATGTTAAATTAGCAGAAAGCGTCCGCTATGCTTTATTCCTGTTTCTTTGCTTTGTAAGAGCATATTTACCATTGATGTTGTGTAAGCGTTTTTCAAAGTTCCTAATTAGTTGCTAGAAAGCGCCCTTGGATAAAACTATTAATTGTGTTTGTGTTTCATCAAACTTGTTTCTGACAATGTGTAAATTCAGTTTGTACTTTTCATTAATATCAGTGGACATGTGCATTACACGGAGCACGTCTGTCAGGTTCTCAGTACTCAGTGCTTGAAAGCGCTCGCATAACTAATTGAAATAGAAGTACCGGTTGCAATTTTCTTTCATGTTTTTCTTTACTTCGTCTCAACAAAAGGAAAGGTTCTGGTAATAATTTCCTTTTATATGTACTAAGTGTCGGCTCGTGAGCTTTTCAAAAACCCTCTTTTCCTCAAGGTACTTTGTGGTGAAGTGTTTACTTTGATGACCGAAGGAAAAACTAAGATTAAAAACAGGGTACCTATGTAGTTTTTAGAGTTAATCAGTAATTTATTTCTGTTGTTTCTTCAGGTAGCAGCCGTTAGTGGGAATAAAGGACTTGCAGCGTTAATTACGAATTTCAGAGACACGGATATAGGTACGTCCTACAATAAGTTTATGTTTTCTTCGTGTTCTTCGTATTTTACACTTTGCTTAGTTCTTAGAACTTCATCTTTGAACTAGATCTCGCCGTTTCATTCACGAATTATCATCCATTTTCTTCTATCTTGCTTTCAGTCAAATTCTCCGGAAAGCCCACTTACAGCACCCGTCGTCGTAAATCCGTTTCTAAGCCGAAGGCATCTTCGTTGTTTCCTCGGGCATCTTCGGATACTCAGTTGTCGGTACAAAGCGACTCATCGCCTCCGTCGCCGGGCTCGTCTACACACAGTGTACCATCGTCTACCACGGCCTCAGAAACGGCATCGGTCGATGAACACAACATAACAATGAATGGCGATATCGAAACTCATAAAGAATCAGAAGAGAAGTTGAACAGAACTCTGTCTATGAGCTCCACGGCTTCAGACTCGTCGTATTGTTCGGAGTCAGACTCGGGTGAGCTGTCCCCGCGCGAAGAAAAACGAAAGAAGCGATCATGGCACCAGTACTCGATGCCAAACATATCGGAGAAACCTGTTGTACCACCCGTCAAAGTGGTTTCTGGAGCAGCAACAATCCGTAAGCGGTTATATGCTAGCAATCCTGGCAAGCGATTTGTGGCCGTCCGGGATTATCGACCTGAAATGGCAGGAGAGCTCGCGCTCGTGAAAGGCGATGAAGTCGAAGGTATGTTACCCAATGATGGAGTCTATTACTTTCAGTCTTTAATGGTAAGATTAGAATTGTGCCATCAGCATTGGCTGGGCCGGTTAACTAACGGCAACGAGGCAACGTGAGAGCAACGTTCATTGACATCTTCTAGAGCTTTAATTCGAAACCGTCTAGCCAGGATGATTTAGCTGGATTGGTCTGCTAGGTTTTTGTTTGAATGAAGTGTTCCAAGTTTCTGGAATAATCCACTGGACGGAAGGGTTGTTTCTTTTTGTTTAAAATCAAAATAAGCATTTTTTTTGTCGAAGAACAATATTTGTAATCGAGCGTTTAGTCGCGCTTTAGTTGCTTTTGTGGTGGCATTTGTGTAGAGGTGTAGATTAGAGGTCAGACGGAAAATGATCTACAACAACAATAGCAGTCGCATTGCGTGATCAATTGAAGAGCCGGTGGTATTTTTATACAACTGGGGATGATACCAGAATTCACCGTTTTCAGTGATAACAAAAGGGGGTGCGTTTTGAGTAAAAAGCCCATTTGTGAATTACAAGTACTTGCTAGCTGATTGCTGAAGCAATACGTACAGCACGGCTTTCACTTCTGTTAACTTGTCAAAACCATTCATCATAAATTGTTCGGAATGTAAGAGCCAATCTTAGTGATGGAAATAAAGATGCCACAGTGTTCTAGTGATTTCTCTTGATTCGCAGGTGTTGTTTTGGACGACTTAGCACGTTGTGTAATGTTGCAAATTTGTGTTATTTTTAGTGTTGTATGTTGGTGAAAGAGGCTACTGGGAAGGTCGAGTTGGAAACTCAACAGGCTGGTTTCACCATTCATATGTGCAAGAGAAGAAAGGGAAAGGTACGTGACTCACATATAGGTATATTGGTTGGTTTCCCATATCACTCGCGGTCCAATCTCGTGTTTCACGGAAAGTTTTCCACAGGAAAGGAAAATAACACTTATATTTTCATGTCCTTCAGTAAAAAATATTCCTGTCAAGTTTCCTTCGGGGTTTTGAGCGTTGCGTGACACCATGCATAACGATACATGTATGTCGAGCTCATTAGTATCCTTCGCAGCCGTCGTCTGTCACCACGCAAGGCGAGTGAGGTAGCCTCGCATGACTACCCCAAGCGATGACTGCGAAGGAGACTGCGAGTTTTAATAGTTTCAAAAATTGTTTTTGGTTTGTTGAATCCTATTATAATTATAATGTGACTTCTTTGTAGCTGTCACGCAAAATTGTGTATCGACCCCTTCTAGCCTCGATGAGGACAAGCCTAGGTCTTTTAGTTTGAATGCTCTTTCATCGCTGCTTATAAAGTGCATTTTTTTGTTGGTAATTACCAGGTAAAAGCCGACCGAAGACGCTGTTTGGTAGGCCACCATCACAAGCCAAGAGGTAGGTTTGTGAAGTGTCTTTCAAATCTGACTACACAACAGAGCACAGAGCAAGTTTCCTCAATGTCAGCTCAACACGCCAATATATGTATTTACCTTTTGCTGCTCGGATGTTGATAATGTTTACGACTGTGTAATCGATTCTTGTCAATTTCGAGTATTACTAACGCTAAAGTTGATTAGTAACGGTGCTAGCATACAAGTAGGTCTTTCTTTTCCTTTGCCTTTTCCGCCAACTTTTCTTGTACTCATAAGTGCGGATAAAATTAGTGGTTGAATTTACTTTAGTCGCTTGGTCAATTAGGAAGCTACTGAGCTACGGTAAGCTGGCCCAGTATATATTGGTATCGTATCCATTTTTACATGTCATTATATTGGTACGCGTTCTTTCAGTGACTTCCAAGATCTGAACCATATTGGTTCAACGAACGCTGCTCAACCTCCGCGGCTAGTGACTCTCAAAAGAAGTAGTGCTGGTTTTGGATTCCAGATGAGAGGAGCAAATTGTAAGTGATCTGCCAAATCCGTTAGTCGTAGTGGTCGAAACAGTGTTCACCGAAACATTCCATTGCGTTTCGACCCAGATAGCGTCTGCTAAGGCTAGCACTATGATGCAAAATTAGTTCAGTTCATAACTGATAAAAACAAATCATGTGCAAATCCCTCTGCAACCTTGTCTATCTTTCTTCCAAAACTTCAAACTTCTGTCTTTTTCTTTATTTTAAATCAATATTATTCAGTCAAAAGAAAAAGTAAGGTGACGTTCGTTAGTTTCAATCTCGTGTAGAACACTTCACTGAGCTCGGTAAAGTATTCATTCTAACATCGCAAGACAAAAGAATGAGAAGGAAAAAGAATGACGTTTACGGCATAACTGGCCCAAAACGATTAAACTTTTGTCGTCTGTAAACCAAACGTGAAAATCTTTGTGTATGTCGTAAATCGGAGGTCTTTTTTTATTGTTATTATCTTGGTGTTGGTCTGATTGGGATAAGAGCAAAAAACAAAACAAACAAAAACAGAGACAATTTTGTTGTCCGTTAACTTTACCGTGAACGACGTTCTCAGCTTCTCTTATAACTCTAGTACTGCTGTGCTGTTTCTGACTATAAAACGACAAACGTGAAACTTCTTGATCAACTTGTTCCTTAGTTTTAGACGAGCTATTAAATGCGACCTATCTAAATTATGTTCAACCATCAATTACTTCAACGTTTTTACCGACAGCGCAAGTTCCACGACTGAATTTTGTTCCAACACCTGAGTTTCCAGCTCTTCAGTACTTTGGAGAACTTGAAAAGGATGGGCAGGCAGATTTGCAAGGTGTAAAGACAGGAGATTTCATATTAGAGGTCAGTGTGAGAAGAGGTGCTATTAATGACAAATCGAACTAATCTGATGTACGTTAAAAATGCTAACCACACTCCCCCTTGTGAACTGTCACTTTCAGGTCAATGGCGAGGACGTAACCACGGCAACGCATGGTCACGTGGTAGAGTTGATTAAATTGAGTGGCGACGCAGTCACGTTAAAAATAGTGACGGTGAAGAGTCCATCGGTGAATGGAACGGACCAGCCAGATGGTAAAGGTATGTAGTTATTGAGGATTAGAGAAGCGGTAAAATGCTCTTGTTCAGAAACCCGGGAGCGCGGGAGTGCCCGAGGGATCGATTGGGTGGAAGAGTTCAGAAGGAACACGCCAAAACGGAGAACGACGTTAGTATTAAGTAAGAGATGAATACGATTTTGTTTTATACCGAATCCCTGGCCATTGCGTTTTAAGCTAGCAAACTAATGAACGTTTACTCTCAGTTGAAAATAATTTTAAAGTGAAAGTGATTGTTCTGTGGTAATCAGGTTTTTCACGTTTCATCATACGTGCCTCTCTCTACTCTGACTGTGTTTGTCTCATGCATATCGATCTGTTCTTTCTATAATTTTTCATTGTTGCTTCATGCATGTTAACTCCATACGTTGTCATCTTCCACATGTAGGTTTCAAACTTCCCCCGGCTCCCCCTCACCGTGACCCGTCAACGACACTGACCCTGGGTCGAATGACTACACTGTCGTCCAGTCGACCCTCGCTTTTTGGTTAGTAACCAGGTTGTTCTCAAAACGAATGCACTTAACTCTGGTTTTATGGTATAACACTTTTGTAATGATAGTTAATTAAGATTACCATATTAAGGCTAATTTGAAACCGCTTGTGGCCAGAAATCGAAGATAATTTTACTGATTAATTAACCACTCATACTAAAATGTCCAACAGTTGTGTGCTTGATTTAGTAGAATAGCATTGTTATAATGAAACGTGTTTCAATGTGCAGTCACGTGCAAGAACGATCCCATTCTTCAGTGCCAGTTGCTTCTTATTTGTTTCATTGCGACTTCAAGCGCAGGTTTTGAACATGAAATCATGTCTTGGAGAGAAGTGATAAAATAAGTTACTTCTAAGCTACACTGTACTTCCTTATTTAGCGAAGAATCTATAGACTTCTAAACCATATGTATATATTTTTTCATTTTTTAAATTTTATAATCGATTTTAATTTAGTTGTTGCGATGTCTTAATGATTTTACCGACTTAATATATTTTTTAAAATACATTCTTTGGAGAGAGCAAAAGCAAGTCCCTTTTTTCAAAGTGCAGTATCACATTTATTATTTTATTTGTTACCTATTAGAGTTGCCGAAACAAAGTGCATTTTGGAGTAACAGCGAAATGTTTCATTTGATTCTAAAGAAATTAATTTTTTTTTTGCCCTACAGAAATGAGTATGGGTGATAGTTACGAAGAGCCCGCGAACTACCGTGTGGACAGCGTCATTACAGTTTCAAAGGAAAATCGTTGGCACAGTCTTCAGAGACAAAGGCCTCAAGCCCGTAAACCAGTGGGAATGCAAATGAAAGGACAATCTCTAGTGAAACGTAATTCAAGTGTTGATCTAAGGTCTGGGAAAACTACTTATCAAAGAGCTCAGTCCATTCAAAACATGCTGCCTCCATCTTACGACTCTGTTGTGGGTAAGCAACGTCCTCTGTCAGCCGCGGTTCCTGTGGCCATGCCAGTCGTCCCTAACGATCCCAGGCTGTTACGCTCCGTCTCAGAGGATAGGACTGCGCTATCAAAATATGCCAAGACATCCAAGTCGACTCCGAATCTAGACAATCCAGTGAATGATTCTGACTTAATGAACGGTCACGGCTCCCCTCCGAACGAAGCCAGGCGTGACATGGCGTATAACCAGCCGTTCAGCTACGCTACTCTGGACAGAAGCAAACTAAGATCAGCAAGCTCCAATAATGTGGAAACAACTGTTGTAGCTACGCCTGTGAAATCCACCGTGGTTGCGGTGGAGAACAGGGAAGCCAAGCCTGAGATAACAGTGGTAGCAACTCCAGTGGAGGTATTCGAATCAAGCCCGGCAGCTGAAACAGCGGCCTCTAGGGCGCAAGTAAATCCTACAGGTGGAGTTGAGACCGTAGGAAACAAGGCAGAGAAACCCCCTGTTCCCCCCAAACCCCGAACTCTATCAGATGCACTTCAGGAAGCCGTCGCGGCTAGAGCTCAGCGAATGAGTCGAAAGTCGTCTGCTCCTGAAACCGAGGCCCCATCGGCAGTTAAGCTGACAGATCCAAAAGAAAGAAAGACGAGCGCTCCGGCGAAATTCACCCCTCGTAAAAAGGTGGAATCCTCGGAGAAAGTTCGCAGTGAAATAATGACTTGCCTCGAAGAGCAGTTCGTCGAAGTTGATAGTAAGGTGGATAGATCATCAGTGGAAACTAATGGACCAGAGCGATATAATACGATGCCTCGACAACAACAGAGAAGTAATAAGGACGGTTCTTCTCTTACCTCAATCGGTGAACGGAGTGATCCAAACAAACCGGAGCTTGTGTTAGCGTCTTCAGCTGATATCTACCGTCGTTACACCTCCCCGACCTCCCCTACACGTGACATGAACAGGCAGTCCTCCATGGATTCCTCGGAGACTGGCCGTAAAAGTAGCGTGACGAGGAGTGAGAATTTCAAGAGGCAGTTATCCGAACCAGTCAGCCTCGATCGTCAACCCCGTGCGGCTGCTAATCAGTCTGCTCCACCAGTTGCTCCTCCGATTTCCCTTGGCGTCCGTGGCAAACCCTCGGTTGTACCACCACCTACTCTTCCTACTACAAAGAAAAAGGACGTTTCCGCGACACCAGTTGTTAAGGGGCTCATTACAGAAGATGCGTTATCAGCTAAAAAATCCAATTTGAAATCTGCTGCATGATAGCGACTTCCTCGGCCCCAGTTTCTGGCGGCTCGCACAATTTTGCAGCGCAACATACCGATTTGCTGGCAAAGGCTGTAGCTGCGCGCGCAGCCCGCATTTCGACTCAGACTCATTCAGATACTGACTCGACCATAGAAAAGCACACTGAGAAGCAGACTCATAATACTGGCAACGACAAACAATTTTATTCTCCTGAAAAGAATAATAACAGAGTAAAATCTCTCGTGTTGGAGGCTAGGGCAGTGAATTCTCGTGGTAAACCCACGCCTCCTGTCCCTCCTAAGAAGCGGTTAAGTTCACCCGATATGAAACAACGTAGGCAAAAAGAAGAAGAGTCTACTGATCAAAGGAAGGTTTCTTTGTCAGGTAATCATTCGCCTAGTAGTGCAACAGAGCGGTCTCTTCCGTTTGAGGTTCCTGCTCCGGTGTTGTCAGAGGAAGATAGATCCGTTATGCTGTTGGATGAGGTTATTAGAAAGGAAGCCGAGAGTGAAAACTGGAGTTTGAATTCCTGGAACAGTGGCAGTGATTCAAGCACCGAGCTATTTGTTCCTCCGCCGGTATGGCCGTCGGAGCAGCACGAACTGAGCGTGGACAGTACAAGCAAGCCGTGGTACGAGTGTAGCTCTCAATCAGAGGAGAGCATTCCCAGTAAGACATCTGAGCCAGAGAGATTTAACAAGACTATTACCACGAAGAAAGGCTTTCAAATTAAGCTGACTTTCGAATCTAAACGAGAGGACCCTAAACCTGTAAGAACTTCACCTCGAAAGGATTACAATGATCTCGATGTTGTTGAACCGGTAACACCGACACTGAAAGATTCTACGAGAACGGATTCCATCACTAGAACAGACTCAAAGCCGGTTACTCCGCTTGAAATTGTGGGCTCCACAGAGCCTGATATTAACGATGAGTTAAACACGCCTATTCCAGACAATGCAAATGAAAATAGTAGCTTTGAATTACCGCCGCCTCCACTATTATTCACAGACTCTGCTGATGAACCTTGCGTGGCGTTGGAATCCCCGCCACTACCTCCCCCACCGGAATTTTCTCCAAGGGAACCGAAGTCACCAGTATTTTACCCTCAAGAAGACCACAACGACATGGCTAGCCCTTCTCCACCGGCAGGCAGCGATGACAGCAGTAAGGTATGGTAGTTTTCTGTTTGCGCTAGGCGATGGCAAATATACAACTGTAGTCTCCTTTGATGTTAGTTGGGTCGTCACGCAAAACCTCTCCCCTCTAGTGGAGTGGAGAGAGGCGTTGCATGACGACCCAACAATTGGCCACGAAGGAGATTAATCGAGGGAAATAAGAAAAGAGGGTTTATATGGTGAGGTCAATATTCCATACTGTTACTTTATTGCAATTCTTACCTTATTAAAGAGCCCTCCTTACCATGTTAACACCTTCAATTAGCAGGGACTATTAATCTTGGAGATGGGAGGAAAAAAAGAATCTAAAACGGTTCTCACGGCTCTGCGCCGGGATCGTTTTTGTTTTCAAGGTTCCTCTTCGAGCATCACATGTAATAGGATTACATCCTTATCCAATTGGAAACTTTGGCGAATGAACCGTTCATATTTCGTGTTAACTTGTACACTATCTGAAAATTAAGAATGCACTTGAACAGTTTGTACAATTACCAAATAATAATGCGCGCGCTTGTTTGGGATTTTGGCCTTACAATATTTAGCACTTAATGACTGGTCCCGGAGGGAAAAGTGAATTTTGTTTCCCGAGACGAAGGGAAACAGTGAACTGTTTCCCATTTGACGTCACAGTTTTCGCAATGTTGCCCGCTCATGGCATATGACGGGAAACAGTTTCATTATTAGATGTCATATGACCATGAACTAGCCAATGAATGAGCGCGCTATAGCGGGAAAAACGCCAGCTATATAACAAAATTAAATGGTTTTATAAGGAAAACGTTTTTACCTAATGCGGAAATATACTTGTTTTTTAAATCTTTCAGGAAGCAGTGGCATTCACAGATATTTCATCCATATTTGGTGGTTATTCTCGACCGATGTAAGTAGTACTCTTGTTATGACTTGTTTGGTCAGGTTTTAAGCGAGATATAAAGAGAAGTGTTTCTTTCTGATCTACCAAATGGACGACAATAGCAACGAGCTCGCGTTATCATCTGGGGCATTGCACGAGCCGTGAATTATCTTTTTTTTCGGAGTGAAAATGAGAAATGACTGTATCTATTCAGATCTATTTTCTTCCGTGAACGTGATTTTTAGGGACCTGCTGTGCTGCGTCCACTGGCAAGTAAAACACTTAGCTTTTTGTCAACTTGAAGTTGATAAGTTTTTGTGGAGGCGGCGTGACCGGGTGGTTTAGGGCACTGGATTTGACATTTGAAGGTCCCTGGTTAAATACCATCTGCCTAGTCCCGAGTTCAACTCCTCGACCGCGTTGTGTTAATAGCTAACTGGTTAGCCTCCCACCAGTTGGGATTCTATTTGAAATATTTGGTTACTTTTTTACAGTGTCCCCAATTAGCACAACAGTGCTGAATACATTTGAAACTTAAATGAAGTTATTTATTTGTTTTACACTCATTGATACTCTTATAAACATCTTGTACTGATCGTGGTGTGTCTGTGGTACATCTTCTCTCAGGCAACCGTACTTGGAGAAACCGGTCTTAGACTGGGATTGTGATGATGTGTGTCACTGGCTGGATTCTATACACATGGCCCAGTATAAGGACACTTTCAGAGAAAACGATATCCAGGGAGCTCATCTTCCTGATCTAACCAAGGCTGAACTGCGTGAGCTGGGCGTCAAAAGCCTGGGGCATAGAATGACTCTGGAGAACGCCATAGCCAGGTTGTCTCAACCACTGGAGTCCAGCTGTTAGTTGGGGGTAAAGATAGAGTTGGTCTGCCCGGCTTCAGTCTAGAAGCATTCTAACATAACTGGGGTAAAGAAAGATCTGATCTTCCCGGCGTCGCTCTCTGGAAGAATTCTTACATGTGTCTCTACTTCATACAGTCTATGTTTACATGCATAGCATCTATGTCAACGCTGTTCACGTGATCTGGAATTCTTTCAGCAAAGATAAAAAGGCGACTTTCATTTCACGCAGTGTTTACTAAAATCTAGCCGGTGTATGTGGCTATACCAAAGCCTTGTATAAAAGTAATTTGTTTCGCAAAATGTTATTTTCGTGAATGAATAAGAAGTTAAATTTTTTGCTATTTTAATATAAAGTGCGAAGAAATCCATTTCCTTTAGTGGCATCTCCATGTTTTAACAATCTTTAGTTCCATCAAACGATTAAGACAGAGCAGAAAAATATCTTTTGGGAAAATGTACAAATTACTCAGGACGTGTGTTGTGTAGTCCTGAGTCACAGCTGTGGCATGTAAATTAAATCACACTTAAAGCCCAGGGAGAGGGGAGGGTCCCATATAAGAGACGGGAGGGGGGGGAGTGTTCGTGAGAACCTTTGAAAAGAATCCCTAAGAGATACCAAGGTCGTGGTTGAATTTCTTTTTTACCCCTAAGAGGTACCAACTCTAAAACAACCCATCAATTGTTGATAGATGTGGATTACTCTAAGAGATACAAAACCGCTTTTTCAACCCTAAAACGTACGACGAGCATTCTCCTTTTTTATATGGGAATCTCCCCCCGGGACTGAAATATTCAGTTACAGGAGACTGAATTTTGTACACAGTTTCAAACTAACTGAAGCCTCAGTCTGGAATTTCAGTTTGGAACGCTTGAAGCCGACAATAAACGAAAACACCGTAAACGAACCCAAGTGCAACATCGATTCTATTTTGACAATATAATTTATTGGCGTTAATGGCGGGCGAGTTCAAAATATGGAAAACCGTTTTCAAGTATTACGCGCTTCATTTTGGGTATCATGCAAAAATATTAAGTTTGACCATTGATCAGATCAAAGAGGGTTGTTCATATTAGAACGTTGCACTAAACTTTAAGAGTATTTTTGTATTTATCGCTTCACATTTTGGAGGTCATAGCTTTAAAAGGAAAAAAAAGTAGTGTGCATGGATCGAAAAAGACAATAACAAATGAATACTATATGTACAGATAAATCACCATCCTAAGACATTTCTATACAAGGTAATTAATTTCGGACCTTTTAAAGGAAGGGGTTAATCGTTTGCTTTCTGAATAATTCAATATGTCCTGGAGCCAGTTTTATACAATTTGTCCAATTCTGCCATTTGTACGCGCTTCAGTTTAAACAGTAGTAGAAGTAATTATGTAATAATTGTAAATGTTACCATTGTTAGACGACTTGCAAACATTTATTTTTTTGCATGCAATAAAATTCTGTATTTTTTAAAAGTGAATTGTGTGGTTTTTGTGGCTCCTCATTTTTGGACAGGGAAAGAAAAAGGAAATATTACAAGACAGTTTTTGCGTACCTTTCACCTACAATGTTACTGGTACATCGCATTTCTTCCAGGCGTAAGTAGACTTGATCGTGTCACAGCCGCCCTCCCCGAAAGGAGGAGAGCGCCTCCCCGAAGCATATGAATTTCCCCACCCCACCCTACTCTCAACTAACCTGCAAACAGGCTCTTCTGCGCTGTGGCACGGGAGGAACGAGTCGAGCCGGTAAATAAAAGTTACTTTATGAAACCAAATAAAATTTCACGTGCATGTAAACTAACTCATTTTTTCTGTCAAATCTTTACGTAAGCCTGGTCGTCCAACCTCGTTCCCAGGGTCTCTCATCTTACCGCCCCCTGGGTCGAGCGAGGGGAGACCCTGGGAACGAGGTTGCTGGTCGTCATACGTCGGGAGATAAGGGAAAAATTGGAGTTAGGGAATTGGGGTTATTTTAAGTTTAAATAACCTGCACAGTGTGCTCTTCTCATCTCAGTAGTTTAGTCTGCTTTTTACCCCAGGTCTGCAGTCTTCATTTTACCCTCAATCTGCCTTTAGCTCTCAGTGGGGCGATCGGAAAGAGCCTGCAACAGGCTAGTCTGCTTTTTACGAATACCCCGGTCTGTGCCGAGTCTGCAGTACGCGGTCTACGTTTTACACGCACTGACCGGTTTTCGGTCCTCACATGTTAAACAGACTGCAGTGACCTTGAGTGATGGATCTAGGGGAGGGGCCCGGGTTCCCCCCTCCCCTTATTTTGGTAAAAAAAAAAAGAAATCGCAGAAGGAAGAAAAGCCGGCAGGGTGAGCAAAACAACCCCCCCTCCCCCCTTAGCTCAAGGTCTGGATCCGCCACTGCACTATAGGCTACTGAAACTAATAAGAGTTTTTTTTTTTTAATTTTAAAAACACTCGATCAGTTTGCGATAACATTTTGAGCTTTTCTGCTCTAAATTTTGTTTTACTTTTCTGTAATAGAGGTAGTTTCTCACGTGTGTAAATAATGAGGATCTAACGTAAATCATTCAGGTCTGCTCTTAGCTAGACCCGGACAAAATATCTTGAAGTGGAAAATTCCAACGGAATTTGAATAACCCTAAGAAGAAACTAAAATCACTTTAGCAAAAAATATATATAACACGCCACATGATTTTTGTGACGTCAGCATGACCAAATAACTATAAGTTAATTTTCTCGCGTTCCCTTCGGTGTTTTTTTTTTAACTCTGGCCCAGTTGCAACCATAAACAATTCCAAAATCCACCAGAGCTAGGTAATCCAGTATATTAATTTAGGGCTGGAGAATAATGACATTGGAAAAAAAACCGTCCGAGCAACCTTGAGCCCCTCCCAGGGGTTTTAGGGAACACGGGAACTGTAGCATTTATTTTCAGGGAACAGGGGATATTTTCAAATTATTTTCAGGGAACAGGGGAACTCTTGACTAGATTGTTGGGATCATTTTTGGGAACAAGGGGTTTAAGTAATGGGGAACAAGGGATAAAATCCAAAAAGGTTAAGGGATCTTGGGAACATGCACCCCCCCCTGGGAGGGGCTCAACCTTGACTCGCTTACTAATTTAAAATGTCGAGCAATATAATTTCTGCGATGTTGCAAAGTATGAAAAAACTGCACCCATATGGAAAATATAAATATTGAGGAGTTCAGGCCGAAATGAGGAATGTATCTGCCTGTCATTAGATGAGATGTTGCTATAGTAACGGCCTTAATTCAAAGTGACAACCAAAACAAAGGCCTTTTTTTAACAGTATACTGGTTAATGTCTACGGGAAACTTAAAGAGAAATTAACTAAGTTTCCTCTTCTAAATTGCGCTCGGATCAGTTGGTAATTACTCGTTAATCAAAGATTTTTTAACAACATGCGTTTGGCATGTTTGTAGCCGCAGTTTGTATTATTTTTGTGTAGTGGTAATAAATCTAGGGCAAGGAACTGGGCAAGGAGCATGAGGAGCCACTGTTGATCCGGGATATTTGATAATTTCTGCGGAGTTTCCATGACTTCTTACATTCAGTGCAAACTATTTTGCATACGTCAGTTGAGGAGTTGCGTTCACGGTCTTTGTGAGGAGTTTTTACTCCACAATGAGGGGTTTTACAACCTTTTCTTTTTACGTTTTCCTCATCGTTAACAGTGGAACATCCTTGGGCGATATTCCGAAAGAAGACCATCACACCTTTGAAGTCTGGAACGATGGCAATGTAGAGAAAAGATCGGAATCGAGCAGTTCCAGTTCATTTCACGTCAAAGTCGAAGAGTACGAGCAAAAGACAGATGAGAAAGGAACTCATGAAGTAACGAAGATACGTGAACGAAATAAACCAGCAGGAGGAAATGAAACCTCCAGTAGCAAGACAATTGAAGTGATTCGCTATCCAAACGGAACTATTCATCGAAAGGTCAAGAACAACGGACCAGGAATGAAGGTAACTTTTCAGTGTTCACGCTTGGGTTTTTCTCTTGTTTGAATGTGTATCTGCAGAATGACTTAAACTTTATTTAAGAAGGGTTTTCGTGTAGGGATGTATATAAACAACGCTTTTTGTCGGGCAAGAGGGAGCATTCGTGATAATTACCCATGCGTCTTTTTATGCAAATTTGAAGAGCTGTAGTATCGTCTGCAGTCGTCAGTAGAAAGCTGTCAAAGTTATTTTTTGTAATCATGGTATAAACTGTGATGTCTAAATCGAAAATCATGGAATTAAGCTGTAATTCTGGTGTATGAGCTGAATATTAGGTTCTAAAACACATCAGAGAATCTCCTTATCAAACATTTATATATACAGTTCGAGATATTTCATTGTATAAGAACAACTTGTGTTCCATTGTTTTATGACTCTTTCTCCCTGTGACACATGCAAATGAGTTGGGCAGCTGGGCGAATGTGGAATAATTAATGAATAGTGTGTCTGAGAAATTCCAGGCACTGACTACATTGATTAGAATTTTAGCAGTTTTGATTGTGTCCTTTGCAACATTTAATTAGGAATTGGAAATATGTGTTCTAATAGAGAAAATGAATGGGTGAAGTACAATGTATACAACTTAGGTGATACCTCAGAAATAAAACTTACCAATGAATTTTTTTTAAACTTTCCCGGAATGTTCTCTACCAGGCACTGTTTCGAAAAAAAAGCAATAAATAGGTCACCATGCTTGCTAAGAGATGTGATGAGCCAAACTTACTCCATTTGTGCCTGTACAAATGTACTCGTGCTAATCATGTGTGTTATTCATCGGTTCAAGTTACATTTTGCGGTAGCTGGATGCATAGTCTTGGGAAAGGACTTGACAGGTAGAAAGTGTCGAGCATATGGAACAATATCATATAAAATTTGTGGAAAAATCACACCATTTAAAACAACGTGGAGGTAAAGCATTTGTATAGTTGTTGTTTTCGTGGTCATATTTTGCATCCCAGAGGCCCGATTTTCTGCATGCTTTTACCTATATCTTTATTCCCCAATAAAAATTTTTGAATTTTTTTTAAATTGAAGAGGTTATATGTACACTATTATTATGCAATAACAAATATAAGCCACTATGTTGGTTTAAAAGAAGATGAGCATTAATTTCGCGTTAATTTCGCTATCGAGTTCATCTTTCTTTTGTTGCGTACTAATCATTGCGGACCCAAGAGAGGCATGCAACCCTAATCTTGACAGTGACCAGCGAATTGCATATCACGCATGCACGCTACGTTTATAACAGGGACCCTGAAACCGGAAATTGAAAATTTGTTCTGCAACTAAGAACGATCACAATGCAAAAATTGTGTCAGTCACAACAGTTTGTCACATGGGATTCAAGCTTCTGTGGCCCCAGCTTAAACTTTTGCGGGAAAAAAAAATTAAAAACCCAGGGCTCATCGAAATTGTTGTTTTTTTTACTAGAACTTGAGCTCGGAACATAAATTAATTTATGTTCATTTGAATCATCAACGAAGTGACCTATTTATTGCTTTTTTTTCGAAACAGTGCCTGGTAGAGAACATTCCGGGAAAGTTTAAAAAAAATTCATTGGTAAGTTTTATTTCTGAGGTATCACCTAAGTTGTATACATTGTACTTCACCCATTCATTTTCTCTATTAGAACACATATTTCCAATTCCTAATTAAATGTTGCAAAGGACACAATCAAAACTGCTAAAATTCTAATCAATGTAGTCAGTGCCTGGAATTTCTCAGACACACTATTCATTAATTATTCCACATTCGCCCAGCTGCCCAACTCATTTGCATGTGTCACAGGGAGAAAGAGTCATAAAACAATGGAACACAAGTTGTTCTTATACAATGAAATATCTCGAACTGTATATATAAATGTTTGATAAGGAGATTCTCTGATGTGTTTTAGAACCTAATATTCAGCTCATACACCAGAATTACAGCTTAATTCCATGATTTTCGATTTAGACATCACAGTTTATACCATGATTACAAAAAATAACTTTGACAGCTTTCTACTGACGACTGCAGACGATACTACAGCTCTTCAAATTTGCATAAAAAGACGCATGGGTAATTATCACGAATGCTCCCTCTTGCCCGACAAAAAGCGTTGTTTATATACATCCCTACACGAAAACCCTTCTTAAATAAAGTTTAAGTCATTCTGCAGATACACATTCAAACAAGAGAAAAACCCAAGCGTGAACACTGAAAAGTTACCTTCATTCCTGGTCCGTTGTTCTTGACCTTTCGATGAATAGTTCCGTTTGGATAGCGAATCACTTCAATTGTCTTGCTACTGGAGGTTTCATTTCCTCCTGCTGGTTTATTTCGTTCACGTATCTTCGTTACTTCATGAGTTCCTTTCTCATCTGTCTTTTGCTCGTACTCTTCGACTTTGACGTGAAATGAACTGGAACTGCTCGATTCCGATCTTTTCTCTACATTGCCATCGTTCCAGACTTCAAAGGTGTGATGGTCTTCTTTCGGAATATCGCCCAAGGATGTTCCACTGTTAACGATGAGGAAAACGTAAAAAGAAAAGGTTGTAAAACCCCTCATTGTGGAGTAAAAACTCCTCACAAAGACCGTGAACGCAACTCCTCAACTGACGTATGCAAAATAGTTTGCACTGAATGTAAGAAGTCATGGAAACTCCGCAGAAATTATCAAATATCCCGGATCAACAGTGGCTCCTCATGCTCCTTGCCCAGTTCCTTGCCCTAGATTTATTACCACTACACAAAAATAATACAAACTGCGGCTACAAACATGCCAAACGCATGTTGTTAAAAAATCTTTGATTAACGAGTAATTACCAACTGATCCGAGCGCAATTTAGAAGAGGAAACTTAGTTAATTTCTCTTTAAGTTTCCCGTAGACATTAACCAGTATACTGTTAAAAAAAGGCCTTTGTTTTGGTTGTCACTTTGAATTAAGGCCGTTACTATAGCAACATCTCATCTAATGACAGGCAGATACATTCCTCATTTCGGCCTGAACTCCTCAATATTTATATTTTCCATATGGGTGCAGTTTTTTCATACTTTGCAACATCGCAGAAATTATATTGCTCGACATTTTAAATTAGTAAGCGAGTCAAGGTTGAGCCCCTCCCAGGGGGGGGTGCATGTTCCCAAGATCCCTTAACCTTTTTGGATTTTATCCCTTGTTCCC
Organism: Platygyra sinensis; assembly: GCA_019787425.1. Taxonomy (NCBI): domain Eukaryota; kingdom Metazoa; phylum Cnidaria; class Anthozoa; order Scleractinia; family Merulinidae; genus Platygyra; species Platygyra sinensis. Next base: position 38,075 of record JAHPZR010035667.1, read on the forward strand.
CATTACTTAAACCCCTTGTTCCCAAAAATGATCCCAACAATCTAGTCAAGAGTTCCCCTGTTCCCTGAAAATAATTTGAAAATATCCCCTGTTCCCTGAAAATAAATGCTACAGTTCCCGTGTTCCCTAAAACCCCTGGGAGGGGCTCAAGGTTGCTCGGACGGTTTTTTTTCCAATGTCATTATTCTCCAGCCCTAAATTAATATACTGGATTACCTAGCTCTGGTGGATTTTGGAATTGTTTATGGTTGCAACTGGGCCAGAGTTAAAAAAAAAACACCGAAGGGAACGCGAGAAAATTAACTTATAGTTATTTGGTCATGCTGACGTCACAAAAATCATGTGGCGTGTTATATATATTTTTTGCTAAAGTGATTTTAGTTTCTTCTTAGGGTTATTCAAATTCCGTTGGAATTTTCCACTTCAAGATATTTTGTCCGGGTCTAGCTAAGAGCAGACCTGAATGATTTACGTTAGATCCTCATTATTTACACACGTGAGAAACTACCTCTATTACAGAAAAGTAAAACAAAATTTAGAGCAGAAAAGCTCAAAATGTTATCGCAAACTGATCGAGTGTTTTTAAAATTAAAAAAAAAAAACTCTTATTAGTTTCAGTAGCCTATAGTGCAGTGGCGGATCCAGACCTTGAGCTAAGGGGGGAGGGGGGGTTGTTTTGCTCACCCTGCCGGCTTTTCTTCCTTCTGCGATTTCTTTTTTTTTTACCAAAATAAGGGGAGGGGGGAACCCGGGCCCCTCCCCTAGATCCATCACTCAAGGTCACTGCAGTCTGTTTAACATGTGAGGACCGAAAACCGGTCAGTGCGTGTAAAACGTAGACCGCGTACTGCAGACTCGGCACAGACCGGGGTATTCGTAAAAAGCAGACTAGCCTGTTGCAGGCTCTTTCCGATCGCCCCACTGAGAGCTAAAGGCAGATTGAGGGTAAAATGAAGACTGCAGACCTGGGGTAAAAAGCAGACTAAACTACTGAGATGAGAAGAGCACACTGTGCAGGTTATTTAAACTTAAAATAACCCCAATTCCCTAACTCCAATTTTTCCCTTATCTCCCGACGTATGACGACCAGCAACCTCGTTCCCAGGGTCTCCCCTCGCTCGACCCAGGGGGCGGTAAGATGAGAGACCCTGGGAACGAGGTTGGACGACCAGGCTTACGTAAAGATTTGACAGAAAAAATGAGTTAGTTTACATGCACGTGAAATTTTATTTGGTTTCATAAAGTAACTTTTATTTACCGGCTCGACTCGTTCCTCCCGTGCCACAGCGCAGAAGAGCCTGTTTGCAGGTTAGTTGAGAGTAGGGTGGGGTGGGGAAATTCATATGCTTCGGGGAGGCGCTCTCCTCCTTTCGGGGAGGGCGGCTGTGACACGATCAAGTCTACTTACGCCTGGAAGAAATGCGATGTACCAGTAACATTGTAGGTGAAAGGTACGCAAAAACTGTCTTGTAATATTTCCTTTTTCTTTCCCTGTCCAAAAATGAGGAGCCACAAAAACCACACAATTCACTTTTAAAAAATACAGAATTTTATTGCATGCAAAAAAATAAATGTTTGCAAGTCGTCTAACAATGGTAACATTTACAATTATTACATAATTACTTCTACTACTGTTTAAACTGAAGCGCGTACAAATGGCAGAATTGGACAAATTGTATAAAACTGGCTCCAGGACATATTGAATTATTCAGAAAGCAAACGATTAACCCCTTCCTTTAAAAGGTCCGAAATTAATTACCTTGTATAGAAATGTCTTAGGATGGTGATTTATCTGTACATATAGTATTCATTTGTTATTGTCTTTTTCGATCCATGCACACTACTTTTTTTTCCTTTTAAAGCTATGACCTCCAAAATGTGAAGCGATAAATACAAAAATACTCTTAAAGTTTAGTGCAACGTTCTAATATGAACAACCCTCTTTGATCTGATCAATGGTCAAACTTAATATTTTTGCATGATACCCAAAATGAAGCGCGTAATACTTGAAAACGGTTTTCCATATTTTGAACTCGCCCGCCATTAACGCCAATAAATTATATTGTCAAAATAGAATCGATGTTGCACTTGGGTTCGTTTACGGTGTTTTCGTTTATTGTCGGCTTCAAGCGTTCCAAACTGAAATTCCAGACTGAGGCTTCAGTTAGTTTGAAACTGTGTACAAAATTCAGTCTCCTGTAACTGAATATTTCAGTCCCGGGGGGAGATTCCCATATAAAAAAGGAGAATGCTCGTCGTACGTTTTAGGGTTGAAAAAGCGGTTTTGTATCTCTTAGAGTAATCCACATCTATCAACAATTGATGGGTTGTTTTAGAGTTGGTACCTCTTAGGGGTAAAAAAGAAATTCAACCACGACCTTGGTATCTCTTAGGGATTCTTTTCAAAGGTTCTCACGAACACTCCCCCCCCTCCCGTCTCTTATATGGGACCCTCCCCTCTCCCTGGGCTTTAAGTGTGATTTAATTTACATGCCACAGCTGTGACTCAGGACTACACAACACACGTCCTGAGTAATTTGTACATTTTCCCAAAAGATATTTTTCTGCTCTGTCTTAATCGTTTGATGGAACTAAAGATTGTTAAAACATGGAGATGCCACTAAAGGAAATGGATTTCTTCGCACTTTATATTAAAATAGCAAAAAATTTAACTTCTTATTCATTCACGAAAATAACATTTTGCGAAACAAATTACTTTTATACAAGGCTTTGGTATAGCCACATACACCGGCTAGATTTTAGTAAACACTGCGTGAAATGAAAGTCGCCTTTTTATCTTTGCTGAAAGAATTCCAGATCACGTGAACAGCGTTGACATAGATGCTATGCATGTAAACATAGACTGTATGAAGTAGAGACACATGTAAGAATTCTTCCAGAGAGCGACGCCGGGAAGATCAGATCTTTCTTTACCCCAGTTATGTTAGAATGCTTCTAGACTGAAGCCGGGCAGACCAACTCTATCTTTACCCCCAACTAACAGCTGGACTCCAGTGGTTGAGACAACCTGGCTATGGCGTTCTCCAGAGTCATTCTATGCCCCAGGCTTTTGACGCCCAGCTCACGCAGTTCAGCCTTGGTTAGATCAGGAAGATGAGCTCCCTGGATATCGTTTTCTCTGAAAGTGTCCTTATACTGGGCCATGTGTATAGAATCCAGCCAGTGACACACATCATCACAATCCCAGTCTAAGACCGGTTTCTCCAAGTACGGTTGCCTGAGAGAAGATGTACCACAGACACACCACGATCAGTACAAGATGTTTATAAGAGTATCAATGAGTGTAAAACAAATAAATAACTTCATTTAAGTTTCAAATGTATTCAGCACTGTTGTGCTAATTGGGGACACTGTAAAAAAGTAACCAAATATTTCAAATAGAATCCCAACTGGTGGGAGGCTAACCAGTTAGCTATTAACACAACGCGGTCGAGGAGTTGAACTCGGGACTAGGCAGATGGTATTTAACCAGGGACCTTCAAATGTCAAATCCAGTGCCCTAAACCACCCGGTCACGCCGCCTCCACAAAAACTTATCAACTTCAAGTTGACAAAAAGCTAAGTGTTTTACTTGCCAGTGGACGCAGCACAGCAGGTCCCTAAAAATCACGTTCACGGAAGAAAATAGATCTGAATAGATACAGTCATTTCTCATTTTCACTCCGAAAAAAAAGATAATTCACGGCTCGTGCAATGCCCCAGATGATAACGCGAGCTCGTTGCTATTGTCGTCCATTTGGTAGATCAGAAAGAAACACTTCTCTTTATATCTCGCTTAAAACCTGACCAAACAAGTCATAACAAGAGTACTACTTACATCGGTCGAGAATAACCACCAAATATGGATGAAATATCTGTGAATGCCACTGCTTCCTGAAAGATTTAAAAAACAAGTATATTTCCGCATTAGGTAAAAACGTTTTCCTTATAAAACCATTTAATTTTGTTATATAGCTGGCGTTTTTCCCGCTATAGCGCGCTCATTCATTGGCTAGTTCATGGTCATATGACATCTAATAATGAAACTGTTTCCCGTCATATGCCATGAGCGGGCAACATTGCGAAAACTGTGACGTCAAATGGGAAACAGTTCACTGTTTCCCTTCGTCTCGGGAAACAAAATTCACTTTTCCCTCCGGGACCAGTCATTAAGTGCTAAATATTGTAAGGCCAAAATCCCAAACAAGCGCGCGCATTATTATTTGGTAATTGTACAAACTGTTCAAGTGCATTCTTAATTTTCAGATAGTGTACAAGTTAACACGAAATATGAACGGTTCATTCGCCAAAGTTTCCAATTGGATAAGGATGTAATCCTATTACATGTGATGCTCGAAGAGGAACCTTGAAAACAAAAACGATCCCGGCGCAGAGCCGTGAGAACCGTTTTAGATTCTTTTTTTCCTCCCATCTCCAAGATTAATAGTCCCTGCTAATTGAAGGTGTTAACATGGTAAGGAGGGCTCTTTAATAAGGTAAGAATTGCAATAAAGTAACAGTATGGAATATTGACCTCACCATATAAACCCTCTTTTCTTATTTCCCTCGATTAATCTCCTTCGTGGCCAATTGTTGGGTCGTCATGCAACGCCTCTCTCCACTCCACTAGAGGGGAGAGGTTTTGCGTGACGACCCAACTAACATCAAAGGAGACTACAGTTGTATATTTGCCATCGCCTAGCGCAAACAGAAAACTACCATACCTTACTGCTGTCATCGCTGCCTGCCGGTGGAGAAGGGCTAGCCATGTCGTTGTGGTCTTCTTGAGGGTAAAATACTGGTGACTTCGGTTCCCTTGGAGAAAATTCCGGTGGGGGAGGTAGTGGCGGGGATTCCAACGCCACGCAAGGTTCATCAGCAGAGTCTGTGAATAATAGTGGAGGCGGCGGTAATTCAAAGCTACTATTTTCATTTGCATTGTCTGGAATAGGCGTGTTTAACTCATCGTTAATATCAGGCTCTGTGGAGCCCACAATTTCAAGCGGAGTAACCGGCTTTGAGTCTGTTCTAGTGATGGAATCCGTTCTCGTAGAATCTTTCAGTGTCGGTGTTACCGGTTCAACAACATCGAGATCATTGTAATCCTTTCGAGGTGAAGTTCTTACAGGTTTAGGGTCCTCTCGTTTAGATTCGAAAGTCAGCTTAATTTGAAAGCCTTTCTTCGTGGTAATAGTCTTGTTAAATCTCTCTGGCTCAGATGTCTTACTGGGAATGCTCTCCTCTGATTGAGAGCTACACTCGTACCACGGCTTGCTTGTACTGTCCACGCTCAGTTCGTGCTGCTCCGACGGCCATACCGGCGGAGGAACAAATAGCTCGGTGCTTGAATCACTGCCACTGTTCCAGGAATTCAAACTCCAGTTTTCACTCTCGGCTTCCTTTCTAATAACCTCATCCAACAGCATAACGGATCTATCTTCCTCTGACAACACCGGAGCAGGAACCTCAAACGGAAGAGACCGCTCTGTTGCACTACTGACTCAACCATAGAAAAGCACATTGAGAAGCAGACTCATAATACTGGCAACGACAAACAATTTTATTCTCCTGAAAAGAATAATAACAGAGTAAAATCTCTCGTGTTGGAGGCTAGGGCAGTGAATTCTCGTGGTAAACCCACGCCTCCTGTCCCTCCTAAGAAGCGGTTAAGTTCACCCGATATGAAACAACGTAGGCAAAAAGAAGAAGAGTCTACTGATCAAAGGAAGGTTTCTTTGTCAGGTAATCATTCGCCTAGTAGTGCAACAGAGCGGTCTCTTCCGTTTGAGGTTCCTGCTCCGGTGTTGTCAGAGGAAGATAGATCCGTTATGCTGTTGGATGAGGTTATTAGAAAGGAAGCCGAGAGTGAAAACTGGAGTTTGAATTCCTGGAACAGTGGCAGTGATTCAAGCACCGAGCTATTTGTTCCTCCGCCGGTATGGCCGTCGGAGCAGCACGAACTGAGCGTGGACAGTACAAGCAAGCCGTGGTACGAGTGTAGCTCTCAATCAGAGGAGAGCATTCCCAGTAAGACATCTGAGCCAGAGAGATTTAACAAGACTATTACCACGAAGAAAGGCTTTCAAATTAAGCTGACTTTCGAATCTAAACGAGAGGACCCTAAACCTGTAAGAACTTCACCTCGAAAGGATTACAATGATCTCGATGTTGTTGAACCGGTAACACCGACACTGAAAGATTCTACGAGAACGGATTCCATCACTAGAACAGACTCAAAGCCGGTTACTCCGCTTGAAATTGTGGGCTCCACAGAGCCTGATATTAACGATGAGTTAAACACGCCTATTCCAGACAATGCAAATGAAAATAGTAGCTTTGAATTACCGCCGCCTCCACTATTATTCACAGACTCTGCTGATGAACCTTGCGTGGCGTTGGAATCCCCGCCACTACCTCCCCCACCGGAATTTTCTCCAAGGGAACCGAAGTCACCAGTATTTTACCCTCAAGAAGACCACAACGACATGGCTAGCCCTTCTCCACCGGCAGGCAGCGATGACAGCAGTAAGGTATGGTAGTTTTCTGTTTGCGCTAGGCGATGGCAAATATACAACTGTAGTCTCCTTTGATGTTAGTTGGGTCGTCACGCAAAACCTCTCCCCTCTAGTGGAGTGGAGAGAGGCGTTGCATGACGACCCAACAATTGGCCACGAAGGAGATTAATCGAGGGAAATAAGAAAAGAGGGTTTATATGGTGAGGTCAATATTCCATACTGTTACTTTATTGCAATTCTTACCTTATTAAAGAGCCCTCCTTACCATGTTAACACCTTCAATTAGCAGGGACTATTAATCTTGGAGATGGGAGGAAAAAAAGAATCTAAAACGGTTCTCACGGCTCTGCGCCGGGATCGTTTTTGTTTTCAAGGTTCCTCTTCGAGCATCACATGTAATAGGATTACATCCTTATCCAATTGGAAACTTTGGCGAATGAACCGTTCATATTTCGTGTTAACTTGTACACTATCTGAAAATTAAGAATGCACTTGAACAGTTTGTACAATTACCAAATAATAATGCGCGCGCTTGTTTGGGATTTTGGCCTTACAATATTTAGCACTTAATGACTGGTCCCGGAGGGAAAAGTGAATTTTGTTTCCCGAGACGAAGGGAAACAGTGAACTGTTTCCCATTTGACGTCACAGTTTTCGCAATGTTGCCCGCTCATGGCATATGACGGGAAACAGTTTCATTATTAGATGTCATATGACCATGAACTAGCCAATGAATGAGCGCGCTATAGCGGGAAAAACGCCAGCTATATAACAAAATTAAATGGTTTTATAAGGAAAACGTTTTTACCTAATGCGGAAATATACTTGTTTTTTAAATCTTTCAGGAAGCAGTGGCATTCACAGATATTTCATCCATATTTGGTGGTTATTCTCGACCGATGTAAGTAGTACTCTTGTTATGACTTGTTTGGTCAGGTTTTAAGCGAGATATAAAGAGAAGTGTTTCTTTCTGATCTACCAAATGGACGACAATAGCAACGAGCTCGCGTTATCATCTGGGGCATTGCACGAGCCGTGAATTATCTTTTTTTTCGGAGTGAAAATGAGAAATGACTGTATCTATTCAGATCTATTTTCTTCCGTGAACGTGATTTTTAGGGACCTGCTGTGCTGCGTCCACTGGCAAGTAAAACACTTAGCTTTTTGTCAACTTGAAGTTGATAAGTTTTTGTGGAGGCGGCGTGACCGGGTGGTTTAGGGCACTGGATTTGACATTTGAAGGTCCCTGGTTAAATACCATCTGCCTAGTCCCGAGTTCAACTCCTCGACCGCGTTGTGTTAATAGCTAACTGGTTAGCCTCCCACCAGTTGGGATTCTATTTGAAATATTTGGTTACTTTTTTACAGTGTCCCCAATTAGCACAACAGTGCTGAATACATTTGAAACTTAAATGAAGTTATTTATTTGTTTTACACTCATTGATACTCTTATAAACATCTTGTACTGATCGTGGTGTGTCTGTGGTACATCTTCTCTCAGGCAACCGTACTTGGAGAAACCGGTCTTAGACTGGGATTGTGATGATGTGTGTCACTGGCTGGATTCTATACACATGGCCCAGTATAAGGACACTTTCAGAGAAAACGATATCCAGGGAGCTCATCTTCCTGATCTAACCAAGGCTGAACTGCGTGAGCTGGGCGTCAAAAGCCTGGGGCATAGAATGACTCTGGAGAACGCCATAGCCAGGTTGTCTCAACCACTGGAGTCCAGCTGTTAGTTGGGGGTAAAGATAGAGTTGGTCTGCCCGGCTTCAGTCTAGAAGCATTCTAACATAACTGGGGTAAAGAAAGATCTGATCTTCCCGGCGTCGCTCTCTGGAAGAATTCTTACATGTGTCTCTACTTCATACAGTCTATGTTTACATGCATAGCATCTATGTCAACGCTGTTCACGTGATCTGGAATTCTTTCAGCAAAGATAAAAAGGCGACTTTCATTTCACGCAGTGTTTACTAAAATCTAGCCGGTGTATGTGGCTATACCAAAGCCTTGTATAAAAGTAATTTGTTTCGCAAAATGTTATTTTCGTGAATGAATAAGAAGTTAAATTTTTTGCTATTTTAATATAAAGTGCGAAGAAATCCATTTCCTTTAGTGGCATCTCCATGTTTTAACAATCTTTAGTTCCATCAAACGATTAAGACAGAGCAGAAAAATATCTTTTGGGAAAATGTACAAATTACTCAGGACGTGTGTTGTGTAGTCCTGAGTCACAGCTGTGGCATGTAAATTAAATCACACTTAAAGCCCAGGGAGAGGGGAGGGTCCCATATAAGAGACGGGAGGGGGGGGAGTGTTCGTGAGAACCTTTGAAAAGAATCCCTAAGAGATACCAAGGTCGTGGTTGAATTTCTTTTTTACCCCTAAGAGGTACCAACTCTAAAACAACCCATCAATTGTTGATAGATGTGGATTACTCTAAGAGATACAAAACCGCTTTTTCAACCCTAAAACGTACGACGAGCATTCTCCTTTTTTATATGGGAATCTCCCCCCGGGACTGAAATATTCAGTTACAGGAGACTGAATTTTGTACACAGTTTCAAACTAACTGAAGCCTCAGTCTGGAATTTCAGTTTGGAACGCTTGAAGCCGACAATAAACGAAAACACCGTAAACGAACCCAAGTGCAACATCGATTCTATTTTGACAATATAATTTATTGGCGTTAATGGCGGGCGAGTTCAAAATATGGAAAACCGTTTTCAAGTATTACGCGCTTCATTTTGGGTATCATGCAAAAATATTAAGTTTGACCATTGATCAGATCAAAGAGGGTTGTTCATATTAGAACGTTGCACTAAACTTTAAGAGTATTTTTGTATTTATCGCTTCACATTTTGGAGGTCATAGCTTTAAAAGGAAAAAAAAGTAGTGTGCATGGATCGAAAAAGACAATAACAAATGAATACTATATGTACAGATAAATCACCATCCTAAGACATTTCTATACAAGGTAATTAATTTCGGACCTTTTAAAGGAAGGGGTTAATCGTTTGCTTTCTGAATAATTCAATATGTCCTGGAGCCAGTTTTATACAATTTGTCCAATTCTGCCATTTGTACGCGCTTCAGTTTAAACAGTAGTAGAAGTAATTATGTAATAATTGTAAATGTTACCATTGTTAGACGACTTGCAAACATTTATTTTTTTGCATGCAATAAAATTCTGTATTTTTTAAAAGTGAATTGTGTGGTTTTTGTGGCTCCTCATTTTTGGACAGGGAAAGAAAAAGGAAATATTACAAGACAGTTTTTGCGTACCTTTCACCTACAATGTTACTGGTACATCGCATTTCTTCCAGGCGTAAGTAGACTTGATCGTGTCACAGCCGCCCTCCCCGAAAGGAGGAGAGCGCCTCCCCGAAGCATATGAATTTCCCCACCCCACCCTACTCTCAACTAACCTGCAAACAGGCTCTTCTGCGCTGTGGCACGGGAGGAACGAGTCGAGCCGGTAAATAAAAGTTACTTTATGAAACCAAATAAAATTTCACGTGCATGTAAACTAACTCATTTTTTCTGTCAAATCTTTACGTAAGCCTGGTCGTCCAACCTCGTTCCCAGGGTCTCTCATCTTACCGCCCCCTGGGTCGAGCGAGGGGAGACCCTGGGAACGAGGTTGCTGGTCGTCATACGTCGGGAGATAAGGGAAAAATTGGAGTTAGGGAATTGGGGTTATTTTAAGTTTAAATAACCTGCACAGTGTGCTCTTCTCATCTCAGTAGTTTAGTCTGCTTTTTACCCCAGGTCTGCAGTCTTCATTTTACCCTCAATCTGCCTTTAGCTCTCAGTGGGGCGATCGGAAAGAGCCTGCAACAGGCTAGTCTGCTTTTTACGAATACCCCGGTCTGTGCCGAGTCTGCAGTACGCGGTCTACGTTTTACACGCACTGACCGGTTTTCGGTCCTCACATGTTAAACAGACTGCAGTGACCTTGAGTGATGGATCTAGGGGAGGGGCCCGGGTTCCCCCCTCCCCTTATTTTGGTAAAAAAAAAAAGAAATCGCAGAAGGAAGAAAAGCCGGCAGGGTGAGCAAAACAACCCCCCCTCCCCCCTTAGCTCAAGGTCTGGATCCGCCACTGCACTATAGGCTACTGAAACTAATAAGAGTTTTTTTTTTTTAATTTTAAAAACACTCGATCAGTTTGCGATAACATTTTGAGCTTTTCTGCTCTAAATTTTGTTTTACTTTTCTGTAATAGAGGTAGTTTCTCACGTGTGTAAATAATGAGGATCTAACGTAAATCATTCAGGTCTGCTCTTAGCTAGACCCGGACAAAATATCTTGAAGTGGAAAATTCCAACGGAATTTGAATAACCCTAAGAAGAAACTAAAATCACTTTAGCAAAAAATATATATAACACGCCACATGATTTTTGTGACGTCAGCATGACCAAATAACTATAAGTTAATTTTCTCGCGTTCCCTTCGGTGTTTTTTTTTTAACTCTGGCCCAGTTGCAACCATAAACAATTCCAAAATCCACCAGAGCTAGGTAATCCAGTATATTAATTTAGGGCTGGAGAATAATGACATTGGAAAAAAAACCGTCCGAGCAACCTTGAGCCCCTCCCAGGGGTTTTAGGGAACACGGGAACTGTAGCATTTATTTTCAGGGAACAGGGGATATTTTCAAATTATTTTCAGGGAACAGGGGAACTCTTGACTAGATTGTTGGGATCATTTTTGGGAACAAGGGGTTTAAGTAATGGGGAACAAGGGATAAAATCCAAAAAGGTTAAGGGATCTTGGGAACATGCACCCCCCCCTGGGAGGGGCTCAACCTTGACTCGCTTACTAATTTAAAATGTCGAGCAATATAATTTCTGCGATGTTGCAAAGTATGAAAAAACTGCACCCATATGGAAAATATAAATATTGAGGAGTTCAGGCCGAAATGAGGAATGTATCTGCCTGTCATTAGATGAGATGTTGCTATAGTAACGGCCTTAATTCAAAGTGACAACCAAAACAAAGGCCTTTTTTTAACAGTATACTGGTTAATGTCTACGGGAAACTTAAAGAGAAATTAACTAAGTTTCCTCTTCTAAATTGCGCTCGGATCAGTTGGTAATTACTCGTTAATCAAAGATTTTTTAACAACATGCGTTTGGCATGTTTGTAGCCGCAGTTTGTATTATTTTTGTGTAGTGGTAATAAATCTAGGGCAAGGAACTGGGCAAGGAGCATGAGGAGCCACTGTTGATCCGGGATATTTGATAATTTCTGCGGAGTTTCCATGACTTCTTACATTCAGTGCAAACTATTTTGCATACGTCAGTTGAGGAGTTGCGTTCACGGTCTTTGTGAGGAGTTTTTACTCCACAATGAGGGGTTTTACAACCTTTTCTTTTTACGTTTTCCTCATCGTTAACAGTGGAACATCCTTGGGCGATATTCCGAAAGAAGACCATCACACCTTTGAAGTCTGGAACGATGGCAATGTAGAGAAAAGATCGGAATCGAGCAGTTCCAGTTCATTTCACGTCAAAGTCGAAGAGTACGAGCAAAAGACAGATGAGAAAGGAACTCATGAAGTAACGAAGATACGTGAACGAAATAAACCAGCAGGAGGAAATGAAACCTCCAGTAGCAAGACAATTGAAGTGATTCGCTATCCAAACGGAACTATTCATCGAAAGGTCAAGAACAACGGACCAGGAATGAAGGTAACTTTTCAGTGTTCACGCTTGGGTTTTTCTCTTGTTTGAATGTGTATCTGCAGAATGACTTAAACTTTATTTAAGAAGGGTTTTCGTGTAGGGATGTATATAAACAACGCTTTTTGTCGGGCAAGAGGGAGCATTCGTGATAATTACCCATGCGTCTTTTTATGCAAATTTGAAGAGCTGTAGTATCGTCTGCAGTCGTCAGTAGAAAGCTGTCAAAGTTATTTTTTGTAATCATGGTATAAACTGTGATGTCTAAATCGAAAATCATGGAATTAAGCTGTAATTCTGGTGTATGAGCTGAATATTAGGTTCTAAAACACATCAGAGAATCTCCTTATCAAACATTTATATATACAGTTCGAGATATTTCATTGTATAAGAACAACTTGTGTTCCATTGTTTTATGACTCTTTCTCCCTGTGACACATGCAAATGAGTTGGGCAGCTGGGCGAATGTGGAATAATTAATGAATAGTGTGTCTGAGAAATTCCAGGCACTGACTACATTGATTAGAATTTTAGCAGTTTTGATTGTGTCCTTTGCAACATTTAATTAGGAATTGGAAATATGTGTTCTAATAGAGAAAATGAATGGGTGAAGTACAATGTATACAACTTAGGTGATACCTCAGAAATAAAACTTACCAATGAATTTTTTTTAAACTTTCCCGGAATGTTCTCTACCAGGCACTGTTTCGAAAAAAAAGCAATAAATAGGTCACCATGCTTGCTAAGAGATGTGATGAGCCAAACTTACTCCATTTGTGCCTGTACAAATGTACTCGTGCTAATCATGTGTGTTATTCATCGGTTCAAGTTACATTTTGCGGTAGCTGGATGCATAGTCTTGGGAAAGGACTTGACAGGTAGAAAGTGTCGAGCATATGGAACAATATCATATAAAATTTGTGGAAAAATCACACCATTTAAAACAACGTGGAGGTAAAGCATTTGTATAGTTGTTGTTTTCGTGGTCATATTTTGCATCCCAGAGGCCCGATTTTCTGCATGCTTTTACCTATATCTTTATTCCCCAATAAAAATTTTTGAATTTTTTTTAAATTGAAGAGGTTATATGTACACTATTATTATGCAATAACAAATATAAGCCACTATGTTGGTTTAAAAGAAGATGAGCATTAATTTCGCGTTAATTTCGCTATCGAGTTCATCTTTCTTTTGTTGCGTACTAATCATTGCGGACCCAAGAGAGGCATGCAACCCTAATCTTGACAGTGACCAGCGAATTGCATATCACGCATGCACGCTACGTTTATAACAGGGACCCTGAAACCGGAAATTGAAAATTTGTTCTGCAACTAAGAACGATCACAATGCAAAAATTGTGTCAGTCACAACAGTTTGTCACATGGGATTCAAGCTTCTGTGGCCCCAGCTTAAACTTTTGCGGGAAAAAAAAATTAAAAACCCAGGGCTCATCGAAATTGTTGTTTTTTTTACTAGAACTTGAGCTCGGAACATAAATTAATTTATGTTCATTTGAATCATCAACGAAGTGACCTTTTATGGATGTTTTTTTCCCTTTAGGGTCAACAAAAATCTCTGATTACACCCAACGGGCCAAACCCGCGCTTTGCAAAAATATCTCCATAAACCCTGATTTTGAAATGATATAACAGTTAAGGGTTAATAGCTATCACACATCGGCAAAAGTACAATCTATTCCTTAGCAATCCAGCTTTACCATGTTAAGATTTCAGCGAAATGGAAGAAAACCAGAATTAGAATTTTTTTCACCTTGCGTTATTGCTTGACTTGACGAGGCAGCCACAGTCTCCCAACAACAACAACACAAGCTGACATTTCGGTCAAAAATCCCAGAATTATATACTGAGAGCTAAACCGTGAATGGGAACATTTTTTCCCAACTTTCCTTACGTGATTTAGACAAAAAAATTCCCTTGGCGGACTAGAAAAGAGAACAAAAGAAAAAACAGAACAGACGGCATAACAACCCAATAATTCACTAGGGTAATTCAAGCTAATTCTTCACAGAGTGCGTTTGGCACGGAAATGAAAATAAAGCTTGCTTCTGGCTAATTTCACCCATAAAAGCTAGGAAATGGTCCCAAATTACTCTCTGTATCCTAATAAATGTCTTTTACTTCCATCTCTGAAAGAGTTTGCCTCAATTTTGAGCAAAAAAACGTTCTTCCGCGACCGGCTGCCATTTTTCCTTGAATATTATCTAACTTGACAAAACTCTCTGGAAAAGGAAGGGGGGTGGGGGGGGGGGGGTAGGGGGAGGGGTCCAAATTTGGTGAGAATCAAAAGTAATGCGGATTTTCAGTCACACTTTCAATAAAGTGGTCTGACAAATATCCAATTTTCTTTGCAGACAAGGCATGCATTACTATCATCTCTGCCCATTCCCAACATCTTAAACAAAAGCTCTTCAAGTGCATTCAGGCCCGCACTTTCTAACCTGTGGTTGCTACTAGTTTGCATGTGTTAATGATGGGAAAATCATGCGCAGTGGGGATGTGCAATGCAATACTGAGGAATTACCTTAACATTCCTTTATGTAAAACCACTGCTCAATACAGGACAGTAAACAATAAAGTTATTGTATTTAATATATTGTACTGTTCATTGAAACAGGCATTTTTGTGAGTGTACAATAAAGTTTCATTCATTCTTTGACTTTCATTCATTACATTGAAGCTGATCAAACACAGCTACACATGTCTTCAGAGTGTAAATTTGGAACATCACCTTGATTCCTTGAAAGTAAACATTTATAATATTTTTTTGGATGGTAAAGAAATCAAGTTGGATGAGATTTTCTATTTTGTTCGGTTTTGATTATAGATAGTGGACAGGACCATGCATTCAGATTATTTAGAGTCAGTTTTGCAGAATTGTGCATAATATGATTGATGTTTGTGGGAATATTAAGATGGCTACTACCCATTTGGTTTCCTAATATGGAGACAATACATCATTCTATGAAAATGATCATACGTTTCAAGACCACTTCATGCATTGTTAGTTTCAGTGTGAAGTTGGGAGATACTGTACTAGATATTAAATTTTATTATTACTATTATCATTATTACTACTACTACTACTACTACTACTACTACTACTACTACTACTACTACTACTACTACTACTACTACTACTACTACTACTACTACTACTACTACTACTACTACTACTACTACTACTACTACTACTGCTACTGCTACTGCTACTGCTACTGCTACTGCTACTGCTGCTGCTGCTGCTGCTGCTGCTGCTGCTGCTGCTGCTGCTGCTGCTACTGCTACTGCTACTGCTACTGCTACTGCTACTGCTACTGCTACTGCTACTGCTACTGCTACTGCTACTGCTACTGCTACTGCTACTGCTACTGCTACTGCTACTGCTACTGCTACTGCTACTGCTACTGCTACTGCTACTGCTACTGCTACTGCTACTGCTACTGCTACTGCTACTGCTACTGCTACTGCTACTGCTACTGCTACTGCTACTGCTACTGCTACTGCTACTGCTACTGCTACTGCTACTGCTACTGCTACTGCTACTGCTACTGCTACTGCTACTGCTACTGCTACTGCTACTGCTACTGCTACTGCTACTGCTACTGCTACTGCTACTGCTACTGCTACTGCTACTGCTACTGCTACTGCTACTGCTACTGCTACTGCTACTGCTACTGCTACTGCTACTGCTACTGCTACTGCTACTGCTACTGCTACTGCTACTGCTACTGACTGCTACTGCTACTGCTACTGCTACTGCTACTGCTACTGCTACTGCTACTGCTACTGCTACTGCTACTGCTACTGCTACTGCTACTGCTACTGCTACTGCTACTGCTACTGCTACTGCTACTGCTACTGCTACTGCTACTGCTACTGCTACTGCTACTGCTACTGCTACTGCTACTGCTACTGCTACTGCTACTGCTACTGCTACAATAAATAGCTTCCTGTGAGCTGCTATACAAATTATTTTATACTGAAGATGCTCACCTTGAATTTGCAAGTGTGCAATTATGTGTGGCTTATATATTAATTAGTTACAGTGCATTTCACCAAACTTTTGACAAACAGTTTGCCGAAGTTCGTTTGAAATTCCCAAAGTTTGCTACAAACTTGGCAATTTCATTATGTACTTGTCAATCAAATTGTGAACTTGTAAATGAAGTTCTGAATTGCATGCCGAACTTCGTTGGGAAATTAACAAGTTCATTGCAAGAGAAGTTTGTGCCTTTCGGTGAAATTGTCTTGGAATTTCCTTAGACGTTGTGGTTATGTCGATTGTGAATTACTAGTTTTAAAAGGGGTTATGAAACGCTGCAACTGAATTTTTCCAGCCGTCAGCCAACAATTGCCTAAAAATAGAATACAATTTATGTTGGGTAGCTTCAGATAGAACTTCTATGCATAGTGGTTTAAAAGTATTTTACATTTAAATCTACCAGAGATAAAAAAAACCTTTTTGCAGGACATATGTCATTCTAGAAATAGTGGAAAAAAACCCAGAATATTTCACTGACTGTTGTGTTGTTGAACTTTTGTATTCACATCACCACCCCGCCACCTGTCTGTGATGTGGAGTCCCTCTGTACCTCAAATAATTTACATTTCAGAAGTAAACATCATAAAATTAATAAGCCTTGCTTGGTTGCAAAGTGTTTTCAGTTTGTTTAAATTAATTTGTAGTTACAGGTATATTACAAAACCAACTACACCTAAGGACGCGAACCTCAATTCACTTGCGACAAACTTCACAACTTCCCAACTAAATTTGGCGTGAAATTCACAACTTGGTTTCAAAGTTCACAAATATTTGATTGACAACTACGTGTAATGAAATTGCCAAGTTCAAAGCGAGCTTTGGGAATTTCAAATGAACTTTGGAAACCGTTTGTCAAAAGTTTTGGGGAATGCACTGTAATATTTAATATTTGCTTATTTATTTATTAGCTTAATATTTATTTCAGGCTGAATGCTTCAAGAATGAAGACTGCAGTGCAGATAAATTCTGCAGCAAACTCAGATTTCAGTGCCAACAGTGCATGGATGGTTTTGGATGTTTCAGCGATGACCAGTGTTGTGGCAAAAAAGTTTGCAAATTTGGAAATTGTCAAGTTGAGCCAGGTAAGGTGACATTCTGGGAGACATACCAACATGGAAGATGTACATGTACACTGAAGATAAAAAGAATTAAAAACTAATTTTCTATTGTACTGTCTGTCTCTAATGTGTCCCTAGCCATCATGTGCATCCCTTGACTCCTCAGTTAAAGCTGCTGTGAAAAATGACTTCATAGCCTTACTGACATATTGTTTTATTTGTATCATGACATTTTGGTAGCATTTTTTACCAGAGAACATTTCTTCCTGTTATTGTTATTGCAATTAGTTTCTGAAAAAACTTTGAGAGGATGAATCTATTATCAGTTTAATCTGTTTAGGTTTGGTGATGAAGGGCAAATTACATTGTCTCTTGCCTAAGGATACCACCGGGGAAGACTGACCAAGTTGGCTTCAATTCAGTCAAGTGCCTGTTAGCCACATCACTTTTCATTTCCCTGCATACATGATCATGATTAATGCATTTTGGTTTTTGATTTTATTGGTTGTTTTCTGTTTTTCAGAGCACACGGGTCTTGTTGGGTCACCATGTGATGAGGACAGCCAGTGCAATGCAGGCCTTTTTTGCTTGGTCCATGTATTTGAAGGGGGAAAGTGCCAGGAACTAAGGAAGGATGGAGAATCATGTACCAAGGGAATTTTATCAAGAGACACACCTAAATGCGCTGAGGGCCTTCAGTGCATGAAGACCGGGTAGGTTTGCTTCTCTTCTTGATGTCCTTCTTGTGTCTTTCTGTGGTACTCAGGCATCCTTTTGACTCTTCAAGGGGAGTCCTGAAAGATTGTGTGATAAAGAGTTCTACAGGTTGAGAAAATGGGCATATAGAAGATGCTTTTGGTAAAGCAATAAAAACAATGTCAGCCAGTATATCATGGTTTGGTGACATTGAGATGGTTTGCATTGTCTTAAACATTTATGCATGATGACCATTTCAGTTACAAAAATTATTATCAACATGGGTCCTTCAATAGACAGATAGATAAATAGATATATAAATGAATGAATGAATGGATGAATGAATGAATGGAGGAATGGAGGAATGGAGGAATGGAGGAATGGAGGAATGGAGGAATGGATGAATGGAGGAATGGATGAATGGAGGAATGGATGAATGGATGAATGACTGAATGACTGAATGGCTGAATGGATGAATGGATGAATGGATGAATGGATGAATGAATGAATGAGTGAGTGAATGAATGAATAAATGAATGAATGAATGAAATGAAATGAATGAAATGAAAACCTATGAAAAGGGCTTCAGGCATGCCGTTGCTTCTTTTCTTGTAATAAATATGCAAGCACCAGTTATCATTTCTGATTCGTATTAATCTTCTCATCATTTTCGTTCCAAGGTTTTTCTCGCAAAGGTGCTTAAAGGAAGGAAGCGTTGAAGACAAGACTCCAGTGGATTCACCATTTGATTTGTTCAACAATGATAACCTCTTCCGTTGGAAGAAATAGAACTGATCAACCATCTTTCAGCTTGTGAATTTAGCAGAAGCTTTTGGAGTTTAGAAACTATGTGCAGGCTCATGTAGATGTAACTTAGATTACTAGTTACTGCTTAAGATTTGTGGAATCCAATTTAATGAGTAAGTTGATGTGTATTTTTTAAGCAGGGCCAGTTGTTAGATTTGTTTGGTATTTCAATGTGCTATTTGACATAAGAGTTTTACCGGGCACTGACTTTTGTTTGAAAGCCTTACTTGTAGAAAATTAGGCTATCATGTGTACAAAGTAAGTTTTAATCAAGAGGTTTGTTATACAAATAGAAAATTGGTATTTATTGTGGGCTTGCTTTACATCAGCTGTAATGGTGATGCATTGAGTCCGAAGGTGACCTGGATTAAAGTTGTTTAGAGTAATTGGATCTGTTATTTTCTTTAAAGAACAGTAAACTTATTGTATGGTCAGATTCTCATGTGTAAGTATGTGGCAGCTGTTGGAGGCTATCCTGGTTTACAGGTCATCTTATACTCCTAAGTCCTTGATACATAAGGATGGTTGCCCAATTAAGCAACAGAGCACTAGTTCGATGTTTACATAGCCTCATCTAAATATGAGGAAGGTTGGCAGAATTTGAGACAGCTATGCAAACCCGAGACATATCAGAGGCTTTGCCTAACTTTCAAAGATTATCGCAAGCCCCTGAGTGTTAAGATGATACTATGTTCATGTAAACGTGTAAAAAGTGCTCTATTGCTTTTATAAAATAATTTTCACAAATATGCACAAATCTAAAATGTCGGAAACGTACTTACATACTCTCAGCTAAACACACCTATCGACCAATGAAAGCGTGCGTAGTAGTTCAGTTTTTAGTTGTTAACTGTTAGTCGGTACCAGGCGAGGATGAAGGGTTATATTTCGAAGATAATCCTCTCAAGTAAATTTTAGGTTTCTCTGGGTCTCGGAAATCCCCAAGTGTCTAGAAATAGCCAATCCTGCGAGGAGAATTTTAGTCATCAAGACAGCCCAAGGTCTCACTTAACACGCTTGGTAAACATTATCCATCGGAGGACTGAATATCAAATCTAATATACTAGTAATAGTTATCACTAAAGCTGCCCCCGCTTTCTTTTATTTCTGCTCATTGAAACAATAATATTGAACATTATTGTTCTAGTCAGATACTAAAAAAAAAAACAATTGTCTTGATATGAACTCTTTTTTATATAAGAATATATTTTGACGCGACATCTTGGCCTCGCTACGAAAAGTGGTGTCCAGAGCACATGCACAATGTGCTGAACGCGATCCAGATCCAGAAACCAAACACTTGCACCTGATAGCCTAATAAATTCTAAATAAAACGAAAATGCCATAAGCTATAATGTAAGAATAATACAAGAATATTTTCAGCCTAAAATCGGCAGAAAAAATAAGAATATTCAGTCTGGGCCGGAAAAATAACATCCTTAGAAAAGAAAAGAGTGTACGAGCAAACGTATCTCGAAAGCACAACAGAAGTGAAATGTAAACAAAAGTATCGCGTTACAGTCGCCATATATGCAAATTAGAGTCAAGCTTTTTGTCCTCAATGAAAACGCCGCAAAACGTTTACATTTGGATCCCCGCCGTAAGATTACTCAGTGAAAATAAGCCATCCAAATAAACGAGATGCCAAAGGAATATTTCAAACTTTATTCCTCCAGAGCTAACATTTGAGAGAACCTAAAACATATCTTGCAATATCAAGAGAAAAAAACTGGCAAAAAAACAGGTGTCAAACTCTGCAAATTACAAGCGGATAACAGCGGAAGCCACACAGAAATATGACCTCTAACGGCTTTACTCTGACGAAATGTCTCCCTGAAAACACAGGATTAGTGCTTAGCGAAATATTCAAAGATCCTCCGATCGTACCATACAAAAGGGGCAAAACTTCCTAAGCGGCTACTACACGTGAATGGGAGTCGCGCAGGCCTGTCACCTTATTGTTATCCTTGGGTAATTCTGACGATCGGAAGGTACTATACCGACATACATTTAGCTATTTAGTCGCAAATGAACCACACTGGCCTCTAATTTCGATCTAGTATACTTCAGGACTCTCTGAGCTGTTTTCCCCCCAAAATCCATCTTCAGGATCTCTGAAAGCGTTTTCAATTTGTTTTAGGTCAATCTCGGCCATTTCGAAGCGAACTTATTTGATCGCGCTGAAATAGTAATGGAGGCCGGCAAATACAAACGCTTTTGAGGGACGCTTGAACTCGAGATCTAAACCAAGGACAAAGCTCGTGGCAAAGACGCCGATCCCGCAAGTCCTCGTGCCCGTGTCCCTTTGCTGGCCTCCCATGAGCGTTTGCGGGAAAAACGTCGATACCTTGCGGGCGTGCAAGCGATCAAATCGAGATTTTTTGCGGCTATATACCGGAAATACATACATTCTCTCTTCT
>JAHPZR010035669.1:0-10000 GCA_019787425.1 Platygyra sinensis
TATTTTGCATCCCAGAGGCCCGATTTTCTGCCATGCTTTTACCTATATCTTTATTCCCAATAAAAATTTTTGAATTTTTTTTTAAATTGAAGAGGTTATCATGTACACTATTATTATGCAATAACAAATATAAGCCACTATGTTGGTTTAAAAGAAGATGAGCATTAATTTCGCGTTAATTTCGCTATCGAGTTTCATCTTTCTTTGTGTTGCGTACTAATCATTGCGGACCCACAAGAGAGGCATGCAACCCTAATCTTGACAGTGACCAGCGAATTGCATATCACGCATGCACGCTACGTTTTATAACAGGGACCCTGAAACCGGAAATTGAAAATTTGTTCTGCAACTAAGAACGATCACAATGCAAAATTGTGTCAGTCACAACAGTTTGTCACATGGGATTCAAGCTTCTGTGGCCCCAGCTTAAACTTTTGCGGGAAAAAAAAATTAAAAAACCCAGGGCTCATCGAAATTGTTGTTTTTTTTACTAGAACTTGAGCTCGGAACATAAAAATTAATTTATGTTCATTTGAATCATCAACGAAGTGACCTTTTATGGATGTTTTTTTTCCCTTTAGGGTCAACAAAAATCTCTGATTACACCCAACGGGCCAAACCCGCGCTTTGCAAAAATATCTCCATAAACCCTGATTTTGAAATGATATAACAGTTAAGGGTTAATAGCTATCACACATCGGCAAAAGTACAATCTATTCCTTAGCAATCCAGCTTTTACCATGTTAAGATTTCAGCGAAATGGAAGAAAACCAGAATTAGAATTTTTTTCACCTTGCGTTATTGCTTGACTTGACGAGGCAGCCACAGTCTCCCAACAACAACAACACAAGCTGACATTTCGGGTCAAAAATCCCAGAATTATATACTGAGAGCTAAACCGTGAATGGGAACATTTTTTCCCAAACTTTCCTTACGTGATTTAGACAAAAAAATTCCCTTGGCGGACTAGAAAAAGAGAACAAAAGAAAAAAACAGAACAGACGGCATATACAACCCAATAATTCACTAGGGTAATTCAAGCTAATTCTTCACAGAGTGCGTTTGGCACGGAAATGAAAATAAAGCTTGCTTCTGGCTAAATTTCACCCATAAAAAGCCTAGGAAATGGTCCCCAAATTACTCTCTGTATCCTAATAAATGTCTTTTACTTCCATCTCTGAAAGAGTTTGCCTCAATTTTGAGCAAAAAAACGTTCTTCCCGCGACCGGCTGCCATTTTTCCTTGAATATTATCTAACTTGACAAAACTCTCTGGAAAAGGAAGGGGGGTGGGGGGGGGGGGGTAGGGGGAGGGGTCCAAATTTGGTGAGAATCAAAAGTAATGCGGATTTTCAGTCACACTTTCAATAAAGTGGTCTGACAAAATATCCAATTTTCTTTGCAGACAAGGCATGCATTACTATCATCTCTGCCCATTCCCAACATCTTAAACAAAAGCTCTTCAAGTGCATTCAGGCCCGCACATTTCTAACTGTGGTTGCCTACTAGTTTGCATGTGTTAATGATGGGAAAATCATGCGCAGTGGGGATGTGCAATGCAATACTGAGGAATTACCTTAACATTCCTTTATGTAAAACCACTGCTCAATACAGGACAGTAAACAATAAAGTTATTGTATTTAATATATTGTACTGTTCATTGAAACAGGCATTTTTGTGAGTGTACAATAAAGTTTCATTCATTCTTTGACTTTCATTCATTACATTGAAGCTGATCAAACACAGCTACACATGTCTTCAGAGTGTAAATTTGGAACATCACCTTGATTCCTTGAAAGTAAACATTTATAATATTTTTTTGGATGGTAAAGAAATCAAGTTGGATGAGATTTTCTATTTTGTTCGGTTTTGATTATAGATAGTGGACAGGACCATGCATTCAGATTATTTAGAGTCAGTTTTGCAGAATTGTGCATAATATGATTGATGTTTGTGGGAATATTAAGATGGCTACTACCCATTTGGTTTCCTAATATGGAGACAATACATCATTCTATGAAAATGATCATACGTTTCAAGACCACTTCATGCATTGTTAGTTTCAGTGTGAAGTTGGGAGATACTGTACTAGATATTAAATTTTATTATTACTATTATCATTATTACTACTACTACTACTACTACTACTACTACTACTACTACTACTACTACTACTACTACTACTACTACTACTACTACTACTACTACTACTACTACTACTACTACTACTACTACTACTACTACTACTGCTACTGCTACTGCTACTGCTACTGCTACTGCTACTGCTGCTGCTGCTGCTGCTGCTGCTGCTGCTGCTGCTGCTGCTGCTGCTACTGCTACTGCTACTGCTACTGCTACTGCTACTGCTACTGCTACTGCTACTGCTACTGCTACTGCTACTGCTACTGCTACTGCTACTGCTACTGCTACTGCTACTGCTACTGCTACTGCTACTGCTACTGCTACTGCTACTGCTACTGCTACTGCTACTGCTACTGCTACTGCTACTGCTACTGCTACTGCTACTGCTACTGCTACTGCTACTGCTACTGCTACTGCTACTGCTACTGCTACTGCTACTGCTACTGCTACTGCTACTGCTACTGCTACTGCTACTGCTACTGCTACTGCTACTGCTACTGCTACTGCTACTGCTACTGCTACTGCTACTGCTACTGCTACTGCTACTGCTACTGCTACTGCTACTGCTACTGCTACTGCTACTGCTACTGCTACTGCTACTGCTACTGCTACTGCTACTGCTACTGCTACTGCTACTGCTACTGCTACTGCTACTGCTACTGCTACTGCTACTGCTACTGCTACTGCTACTGCTACTGCTACTGCTACTGCTACTGCTACTGCTACTGCTACTGCTACTGCTACTGCTACTGCTACTGCTACTGCTACTGCTACTGCTACTGCTACTGCTACTGCTACTGCTACTGCTACTGCTACTGCTACTGCTACTGCTACTGCTACAATAAATAGCTTCCTGTGAGCTGCTATACAAATTATTTTATACTGAAGATGCTCACCTTGAATTTGCAAGTGTGCAATTATGTGTGGCTTATATATTAATTAGTTACAGTGCATTTCACCAAACTTTTGACAAACAGTTTGCCGAAGTTCGTTTGAAATTCCCAAAGTTTGCTACAAACTTGGCAATTTCATTATGTACTTGTCAATCAAATTGTGAACTTGTAAATGAAGTTCTGAATTGCATGCCGAACTTCGTTGGGAAATTAACAAGTTCATTGCAAGAGAAGTTTGTGCCTTTCGGTGAAATTGTCTTGGAATTTCCTTAGACGTTGTGGTTATGTCGATTGTGAATTACTAGTTTTAAAAGGGGTTATGAAACGCTGCAACTGAATTTTTCCAGCCGTCAGCCAACAATTGCCTAAAAATAGAATACAATTTATGTTGGGTAGCTTCAGATAGAACTTCTATGCATAGTGGTTTAAAAGTATTTTACATTTAAATCTACCAGAGATAAAAAAAACCTTTTTGCAGGACATATGTCATTCTAGAAATAGTGGAAAAAAACCCAGAATATTTCACTGACTGTTGTGTTGTTGAACTTTTGTATTCACATCACCACCCCGCCACCTGTCTGTGATGTGGAGTCCCTCTGTACCTCAAATAATTTACATTTCAGAAGTAAACATCATAAAATTAATAAGCCTTGCTTGGTTGCAAAGTGTTTTCAGTTTGTTTAAATTAATTTGTAGTTACAGGTATATTACAAAACCAACTACACCTAAGGACGCGAACCTCAATTCACTTGCGACAAACTTCACAACTTCCCAACTAAATTTGGCGTGAAATTCACAACTTGGTTTCAAAGTTCACAAATATTTGATTGACAACTACGTGTAATGAAATTGCCAAGTTCAAAGCGAGCTTTGGGAATTTCAAATGAACTTTGGAAACCGTTTGTCAAAAGTTTTGGGGAATGCACTGTAATATTTAATATTTGCTTATTTATTTATTAGCTTAATATTTATTTCAGGCTGAATGCTTCAAGAATGAAGACTGCAGTGCAGATAAATTCTGCAGCAAACTCAGATTTCAGTGCCAACAGTGCATGGATGGTTTTGGATGTTTCAGCGATGACCAGTGTTGTGGCAAAAAAGTTTGCAAATTTGGAAATTGTCAAGTTGAGCCAGGTAAGGTGACATTCTGGGAGACATACCAACATGGAAGATGTACATGTACACTGAAGATAAAAAGAATTAAAAACTAATTTTCTATTGTACTGTCTGTCTCTAATGTGTCCCTAGCCATCATGTGCATCCCTTGACTCCTCAGTTAAAGCTGCTGTGAAAAATGACTTCATAGCCTTACTGACATATTGTTTTATTTGTATCATGACATTTTGGTAGCATTTTTTACCAGAGAACATTTCTTCCTGTTATTGTTATTGCAATTAGTTTCTGAAAAAACTTTGAGAGGATGAATCTATTATCAGTTTAATCTGTTTAGGTTTGGTGATGAAGGGCAAATTACATTGTCTCTTGCCTAAGGATACCACCGGGGAAGACTGACCAAGTTGGCTTCAATTCAGTCAAGTGCCTGTTAGCCACATCACTTTTCATTTCCCTGCATACATGATCATGATTAATGCATTTTGGTTTTTGATTTTATTGGTTGTTTTCTGTTTTTCAGAGCACACGGGTCTTGTTGGGTCACCATGTGATGAGGACAGCCAGTGCAATGCAGGCCTTTTTTGCTTGGTCCATGTATTTGAAGGGGGAAAGTGCCAGGAACTAAGGAAGGATGGAGAATCATGTACCAAGGGAATTTTATCAAGAGACACACCTAAATGCGCTGAGGGCCTTCAGTGCATGAAGACCGGGTAGGTTTGCTTCTCTTCTTGATGTCCTTCTTGTGTCTTTCTGTGGTACTCAGGCATCCTTTTGACTCTTCAAGGGGAGTCCTGAAAGATTGTGTGATAAAGAGTTCTACAGGTTGAGAAAATGGGCATATAGAAGATGCTTTTGGTAAAGCAATAAAAACAATGTCAGCCAGTATATCATGGTTTGGTGACATTGAGATGGTTTGCATTGTCTTAAACATTTATGCATGATGACCATTTCAGTTACAAAAATTATTATCAACATGGGTCCTTCAATAGACAGATAGATAAATAGATATATAAATGAATGAATGAATGGATGAATGAATGAATGGAGGAATGGAGGAATGGAGGAATGGAGGAATGGAGGAATGGAGGAATGGATGAATGGAGGAATGGATGAATGGAGGAATGGATGAATGGATGAATGACTGAATGACTGAATGGCTGAATGGATGAATGGATGAATGGATGAATGGATGAATGAATGAATGAGTGAGTGAATGAATGAATAAATGAATGAATGAATGAAATGAAATGAATGAAATGAAAACCTATGAAAAGGGCTTCAGGCATGCCGTTGCTTCTTTTCTTGTAATAAATATGCAAGCACCAGTTATCATTTCTGATTCGTATTAATCTTCTCATCATTTTCGTTCCAAGGTTTTTCTCGCAAAGGTGCTTAAAGGAAGGAAGCGTTGAAGACAAGACTCCAGTGGATTCACCATTTGATTTGTTCAACAATGATAACCTCTTCCGTTGGAAGAAATAGAACTGATCAACCATCTTTCAGCTTGTGAATTTAGCAGAAGCTTTTGGAGTTTAGAAACTATGTGCAGGCTCATGTAGATGTAACTTAGATTACTAGTTACTGCTTAAGATTTGTGGAATCCAATTTAATGAGTAAGTTGATGTGTATTTTTTAAGCAGGGCCAGTTGTTAGATTTGTTTGGTATTTCAATGTGCTATTTGACATAAGAGTTTTACCGGGCACTGACTTTTGTTTGAAAGCCTTACTTGTAGAAAATTAGGCTATCATGTGTACAAAGTAAGTTTTAATCAAGAGGTTTGTTATACAAATAGAAAATTGGTATTTATTGTGGGCTTGCTTTACATCAGCTGTAATGGTGATGCATTGAGTCCGAAGGTGACCTGGATTAAAGTTGTTTAGAGTAATTGGATCTGTTATTTTCTTTAAAGAACAGTAAACTTATTGTATGGTCAGATTCTCATGTGTAAGTATGTGGCAGCTGTTGGAGGCTATCCTGGTTTACAGGTCATCTTATACTCCTAAGTCCTTGATACATAAGGATGGTTGCCCAATTAAGCAACAGAGCACTAGTTCGATGTTTACATAGCCTCATCTAAATATGAGGAAGGTTGGCAGAATTTGAGACAGCTATGCAAACCCGAGACATATCAGAGGCTTTGCCTAACTTTCAAAGATTATCGCAAGCCCCTGAGTGTTAAGATGATACTATGTTCATGTAAACGTGTAAAAAGTGCTCTATTGCTTTTATAAAATAATTTTCACAAATATGCACAAATCTAAAATGTCGGAAACGTACTTACATACTCTCAGCTAAACACACCTATCGACCAATGAAAGCGTGCGTAGTAGTTCAGTTTTTAGTTGTTAACTGTTAGTCGGTACCAGGCGAGGATGAAGGGTTATATTTCGAAGATAATCCTCTCAAGTAAATTTTAGGTTTCTCTGGGTCTCGGAAATCCCCAAGTGTCTAGAAATAGCCAATCCTGCGAGGAGAATTTTAGTCATCAAGACAGCCCAAGGTCTCACTTAACACGCTTGGTAAACATTATCCATCGGAGGACTGAATATCAAATCTAATATACTAGTAATAGTTATCACTAAAGCTGCCCCCGCTTTCTTTTATTTCTGCTCATTGAAACAATAATATTGAACATTATTGTTCTAGTCAGATACTAAAAAAAAAACAATTGTCTTGATATGAACTCTTTTTTATATAAGAATATATTTTGACGCGACATCTTGGCCTCGCTACGAAAAGTGGTGTCCAGAGCACATGCACAATGTGCTGAACGCGATCCAGATCCAGAAACCAAACACTTGCACCTGATAGCCTAATAAATTCTAAATAAAACGAAAATGCCATAAGCTATAATGTAAGAATAATACAAGAATATTTTCAGCCTAAAATCGGCAGAAAAAATAAGAATATTCAGTCTGGGCCGGAAAAATAACATCCTTAGAAAAGAAAAGAGTGTACGAGCAAACGTATCTCGAAAGCACAACAGAAGTGAAATGTAAACAAAAGTATCGCGTTACAGTCGCCATATATGCAAATTAGAGTCAAGCTTTTTGTCCTCAATGAAAACGCCGCAAAACGTTTACATTTGGATCCCCGCCGTAAGATTACTCAGTGAAAATAAGCCATCCAAATAAACGAGATGCCAAAGGAATATTTCAAACTTTATTCCTCCAGAGCTAACATTTGAGAGAACCTAAAACATATCTTGCAATATCAAGAGAAAAAAACTGGCAAAAAAAACAGGTGTCAAACTCTGCAAATTACAAGCGGATAACAGCGGAAGCCACACAGAAATATGACCTCTAACGGCTTTACTCTGACGAAATGTCTCCCTGAAAACACAGGATTAGTGCTTAGCGAAATATTCAAAGATCCTCCGATCGTACCATACAAAAGGGGCAAAACTTCCTAAGCGGCTACTACACGTGAATGGGAGTCGCGCAGGCCTGTCACCTTATTGTTATCCTTGGGTAATTCTGACGATCGGAAGGTACTATACCGACATACATTTAGCTATTTAGTCGCAAATGAACCACACTGGCCTCTAATTTCGATCTAGTATACTTCAGGACTCTCTGAGCTGTTTTCCCCCCAAAATCCATCTTCAGGATCTCTGAAAGCGTTTTCAATTTGTTTTAGGTCAATCTCGGCCATTTCGAAGCGAACTTATTTGATCGCGCTGAAATAGTAATGGAGGCCGGCAAATACAAACGCTTTTGAGGGACGCTTGAACTCGAGATCTAAACCAAGGACAAAGCTCGTGGCAAAGACGCCGATCCCGCAAGTCCTCGTGCCCGTGTCCCTTTGCTGGCCTCCCATGAGCGTTTGCGGGAAAAACGTCGATACCTTGCGGGCGTGCAAGCGATCAAATCGAGATTTTTTGCGGCTATATACCGGAAATACATACATTCTCTCTTCTTCTCTCTCTATTACGCGGGGAGTCCTAAGGTGCCTCCTCGGGTTTTTGGCCCTCTGGGGCCAAAAACCCTGCGGGGGCAATAAATTTAGCCAAGCTACTGAGCAGAGTTGTTCAAAGCCCGATTTAGCTAACCCAGGATGAGCAATAGTTTTCATTTGAGTTTCTTAACTTTGTGTGGAGGTTTTCTGTGTATTGTTTGGCCTTCTGTTTTGAGTTTGGACAGTCTCAAAATACACAAAACAAAAGCAGTGGAAACCTTTGCATACAAGGAAAATTTATACTTCGGTTAACTTTTAATCCAGGGTTAGCGTTAACCAGCTTTCGAATAACTCAGCACCGTTTACAAGTTGACCTGACATGTGCCCACGAAAAAACCAGCAGTTGGTCAGCAGTCAATTAAATAAGACTTGGTCTCGATCAGCTCAACATTTCTGCCCGCGATATGGTCACATGATGCTGGTCAGCGCATACCTTGTTTTGACAGGTGTCAATTGACCATAACATGGATCCGACGTCCACGAGCAATACCCTAGTCATGATAATCATGAGAAAATCAATTCATGGGGTTTCCTTTTCTTCGTATATGGGTATGGTGCTTCGCTTGGCGGTCCTTTGGACCGACGGAGCTCCATTACAATGTCTCGTATTGGCAATCTACGTTAACAGACAAAGACACAATTTCGTTGCCTGCTTTAAAGCTGTTTTTGCGAAGGATCTCTTCGATAGAAATTGTTTTTTCGACTTCAATTCCAAGAAACCCTCGCAAGCACAGAGATTAAAACAACGTGGCCGAGTGGTTTAGGGTGCTGGATTTGAACGTTGGAGGTCCCTGGTTCAAATTTTCCACTCCACTACAATCTGGATTTGTTCTCGGTAGTCCCTACTTCCTTGACCGCGTTGTGTAAATAACAAACTGGTCAGCCTCCCACCAATTGGTTACTTATTTACTGTGTCTCCAATTAGCGCAACAGTGCTAAATACACTTGACACTTAAATAAAGTTATTTAGAAGCCCTAGTCGAATAACCTAGTTGAATTGCACCCGAGAGAAATAGCTATGAAATTAGAGAAGCATTTTGGGTTAATTAACAACGACGACTATTCACGAAACAAAACAGACATGGAATTTACATCTAACACCGCTAAAGATCGCTCTGAAGAACTCACAAATCATGCATAGCCATCATCCCACGAAGAAAAAGTTTCTGCCTGCAATGCCAGTGGGT
The DNA here is from genome assembly GCA_019787425.1 of Platygyra sinensis. Classification (NCBI taxonomy): domain Eukaryota; kingdom Metazoa; phylum Cnidaria; class Anthozoa; order Scleractinia; family Merulinidae; genus Platygyra; species Platygyra sinensis. Next base: position 9,293 of record JAHPZR010035669.1, read on the forward strand.
CGCATTCAGAGTAGAGTTAAAAATACATAATGCAAACTTGCAAAGATAAAACACGCGTATATCTGTATACAATACAACCCGTATTAAGCACTGTATTAGGTACTATATAAGTGGGATTTTTGCGTAAATAATTCCAAATTTTACCAAAGTTTTCACTAAACCTAACCCTTCAAGAGGCATTTGAAAGGGTCGCATAGCTAAAAGAAGAGGTAAAAAGAACATAATTCAATGGTGCGTTTTGATTACTTTGTGCATGCTCGGAAAATTGAACTTTCCCAGATGTCGTGATTCTTGGTGCTCAACAAAAGGAGCGCGGCCTCTGGGGAAAAAAATTGGCAAAATTCAGCAGGGAACTGGAGCGAGTTTCAAATTTTAACAAATCGAGAAACTGACACATGAAAGATCATGTCAGTTGAGATTGGTGATTTAACGAAGTATAATATATAGATTTAGGCCAGCCTAAAAGCGTAGCTCCTTGGCCGGGTTGTTCAGTGCCCGATTGAGCTAACCCCGGGAAAAGGTAGAATGTTGATTTGAGTTTTGCAACTTTGCGGTGAGGTTTTCTGTTTACTGTGTGACTTTCTGTTTTGAGTTTTACAATCACCATATACTCAAAACAAAGCAGCAAAAAATATTTGTATAGAAGAAAAAGCTATAATTGGAATAAATTTTATTCCTGGGCTAGCGTTAACAGGCTTCAGAACAATC
>JAHPZR010035670.1:0-23425 GCA_019787425.1 Platygyra sinensis
ATAAATTTAGCCAAGCTACTGAGCAAAGTTGTTCAAAGCCCGATTTAGCTAACCCAGGATGAGCAATAGTTTTCATTTGAGTTTCTTAACTTTGTGTGGAGGTTTTCTGTGTATTGTTTGGCCTTCTGTTTTGAGTTTGGACAGTCTCAAAATACACAAAACAAAAGCAGTGGAAACCTTTGCATACAAGGAAAATTTATACTTCGGTTAACTTTTAATCCAGGGTTAGCGTTAACCAGCTTTCGAATAACTCAGCACCGTTTACAAGTTGACCTGACATGTGCCCACGAAAAAACCAGCAGTTGGTCAGCAGTCAATTTAATAAGACTTGGTCTCGATGAGCTCAACATTTGTGCCCGCGATATGGTCACATGATGCTGGTCAGCGCATACCTTGTTTTGACAGGTGTCAATTGACCATAACATGGATCCGACGTCCACGAGCAATACCCTAGTCATGATAACCATGAGAAAATCAATTCATGGGGTTTCCTTTTCTTCGTATATGGGTATGGTGCTTCGCTTGGCGGTCCTTTGGACCGACGGAGCTCCGTTACAATGTCTCGTATTGGCAATCTACGTTAACAGACAAAGTCACAATTTCGTTGCCTGCTTTAAAGCTGTTTTTGCGAAGGATCTCTTCGATAGAAATTGTTTTTTCGACTGCAATTCCAAGAAACCCTCGCAAGCACAGAGATTAAAACAACGTGGCCGAGTGGTTTAGGGTGCTGGATTTGAACGTTGGAGGTCCCTGGTTCAAATCTTCCACTCCACTACAATCTGGATTTGCTCTCGGTAGTCCCTACTTCCTTGACCGCGTTGTGTAAATAACCAACTGGTCAGCCTCCTACCAATTGGTTACTTATTTACCGTGTCTCCAATTAGCGCAACAGTGCTAAATACACTTGACACTTAAATAAAGTTATTTAGAAGCCCTAGTCGAATAACCTAGTTGAATTGCACCCGAGAGAAATAGCTATGAAATTAGAGAAGCATTTTGGGTAAATTAACAACGACGACTATTCACGAAACAACACAGATATGGAATTTACATCTAACACCGCTAAAGATCGCTCTGAAGAACTCACAAATCATGCATAGCCATCATCCCACGAAGAAAACGTTTCTGCCTGCAATGCCAGTGGGTCGCATTCAGAGTAGAGTTAAAAATACATAATGCGAACTTGCAAAGATAAAACACGCGTATATCTGTATACAATACAACCCGTATTAAGCACTGTATTAGGTACTATGTAAGTGGGATTTTTGCGTAAATAATTCCAAATTTTACCAAAGTTTTCACTAAACCTAACCCTTCAAGAGGCATTTGAAAGGGTCGCATAGCTAAAAGAAGAGGTAAAAAGAACAGAATTCAATGGTGCGTTTTGATTACTTTGTGCATGCTCGGAAAATTGAACTTTCCCAGATGTCGTGATTCTTGGTGCTCAACAAAAGGAGCGCGGCCTCTGGGGAAAAAAATTGGCCGTTCCAAAATTCAGCAGGGAACTGGAGCGAGTTTCAAATTTTAACAAATCGAGAAACTGACACGTGAAAGATCATGTCAGTTGAGATTGGTGATTTAACGAAGTATTATATATAGATTTAGGCCAGCCTAAAAGCGTAGCTCCTTGGCCGGGTTGTTCAGTGCCCGATTGAGCTAACCCCGGGAAAAGGTAGAATGTTGATTTGAGTTTTGCAACTTTGCGGTGAGGTTTTCTGTTTACTGTGTGACTTTCTGTTTTGAGTTTTACAATCACCATATACTCAAAACAAAGCAGCAAAAAATATTTGTATAGAAGAAAAAGCTATAATTGGAATAAATTTTATTCCTGGGCTAGCGTTAACAGGCTTCAGAACAATCCTGCCCTGTTTTCCAACAAGTTAACCTGACATGAGCCCGCGATCTAATCAAGAACCAGCACTTGGTCAGCGGTCAACATCAAAAAACAAGAAATTTCGATGAGCTGTACACTTGAGCCCGCGATATGGTCACGTGATACTGGTCAGCAGATACCTTGTTTTGACAGGTATCAATTGATCATAACATGGATGTCCAATATCAAAGAAGTACACGGTAAACCAAGGCTGCATGTCTCTGTCAACCTATTATTTGGAGTATCATAGTAAATGGTTTGAACCCAGGAGTATCAGTAGTTCGTATTGTGTGATCGTCCGGGTGAGTGTAGTTCTGAAAAGAACTGTTTTCGGTGACTGACGTTTCGACAACCTTAGCGGAAGTCATCTTCAGAGCAAGTGAATAGTGTCTGTCAGTCGATGTTGTTATAAGTCTGGTCAGTTGAAAACGATTGGTCAGTTAAGCCATGATGTTATCGGCTGAAAGACTCGTGTAAAGTTTGTCATCAGTCATTAGTCAGTTTCGATCCGTCTTTTGTTAGTTAAATCTATTGTTAGTCAAATTAAGTCGGTCTGTTAGAAGTCCGTTTGTCGGTTTCGTTTTCGTCAAGGATAAGTCGTTTGTAAGGTGCCGGTAGATGTTGACATCTGTTAAGAGGCGTTTGTTCAAGTTAGTATACCAGCTCTCCAGAGTCAGTCGTTGAAAATAGTTAGTACTGTAGGTTAAGCATTGAGCAGAGTCCCAGTCAATGTTGTGGTTTGTCAGTTGATGATGCACAGCAATGTGATTGTTGGCATCACCATTTCTCGTGGCTCGTTTGTGTTCAGTCAGTCTCGTGTTAAGGTTTCTGCCAGTCTCTCCAATGTAGGAGGCCTCGCAGTCAGAGCATTTGATCTTGTAAACTGCTCCCTGTCTGTTGTTGGGTTCTTCTCGGTCTTTAACGTTAGTCAGTAAGTGCCGTAACGTAGTTGTAGGTTTGTGGGCTACACGGATGTTGTAGGGCTGTAAGATCCGTGAGATGGTCTCAGAAGTGCCCTTAATGTAAGGTATAGTCACTGTAGTAACATGTGTCGGGTTCTGGTTCGTTGCGTCAGCTTCAGTAGGTCGGTAAATGTTTCGTCTAATAAAGTCAGTGTTGTAGTTGTTTTTAACAAAAACACGTTCAAGGTATTTGTTTTCGTCACGTAAGCTGTCCGGTGTATCACAAACTAGTTGCGCTCGTCTCGTTAAAGTCTTTATAGTCGTGGCTTTGTGTGAAGTCGGGTTATAGGATGATTCGTCAAGTAATCTGTTGGTATGCGTCGGTTTTCTGTACACTGTCGTTCGTAGTTCGTTGTTGTCGCGGCTTACCAAACAGTGTAGAAAAGGAAGTTTTCCATTTTCTTCGATTTCTTTGGTAAACTGGATGTCAGCGTTCTGTTCGTTAAGGTGGTCGTGAAAAGCGTCAATTTCGTCTTTGTGAACGGCGGTAAAGGTGTCGTCAACGTAGCGTAACCAGAGCGGTATTGTTTGTCGGCAAGTTGCAAGGGCGCGTTCCTCCACGTGTTGCATCACAATTTCTGCGACAACAACAGAAACAGGTGACCCCATGGCTGTTCCATGTAACTGTTTGTAGTGTTTACCGTTGTACTGAAAGTAAGTCGATGTAAGGCAGAGGTTCAGTAAGTCCATAATATCTTCTGTCGGTAACGGTAGGTTAACGGTTGATTGCTGTATGGCCGCCATGTTGCGCGACTCCACCACCGTCGTCATCGTCGTGCGTACGCGCCCACAAGCAATACCGCTACCCATGATAACCATGAGAAAATAAAATTCATGGGTTTCTTTTTCCCTATATGGTTATGGGGCTCCGTTTGGCGACCCTTCGGGCCACCGGAACGCCGCTAATACTTTTAGGACGAACAGAAACTAAGCTGAGCCTTGAAACATGGTTCAAAATCCATACAAAAGTGACAGCGTCCCCCTAAATCATCATGAAACTCTTAACATTGTTATGATTTCCATGATACTCTTTAAGATTTGCAAAAATAACGATTTCCAACTCAGCTTCTTTCAAATAGTAGGTGCATGACGGGATTTTACAGTTGTCACAAACTGATAAGAAATTTTAAGAGTTTATATATATTGTTTGCGGGAAGCTGTCGACTCAAAATTAGAGACGTAAGTATCGATTTTAAACCCTATTTCATAGTCCATAACTTGGTCTCTGTCCACCCTAAAAGCATCATACTTGGTCAAATGACCAATCTTAACATGATCTTTCACGTGGTGGTGTCCGTTTATCGATTGGTTAAAATTTTAAACTCGCCCCAGTCCCCTACTGAATTTCGGAACGGCCAATGCAGGGTAAAGAAAAGATCTAGAATTGGCGTGTGAATTTCTGTGCGCAGTAAGGATGCGCAGAATCCTCCTAAAGTTCCGTACTTTGAACTTACTGCCGCACCGAAACACGCTTTGCCACATCACGTGTTTCGGGGCGCAAGAAGACTTAAGTGTCACGATTGGTGTCTCGAAAAGCAAAAAAATAAATAAGTCATAGTTCAAAGTACGGAACTTGATAAAGTGAACGAGTCATTTTGCAATTTATGTGCGTTGGCTCTTGGGCTGGCGTTACATATCTTCGCCATACAGTGCTGATGAGCCCCAGGAAGGGCGAAACAGCCATGACAGCTGTCCACTGTTGCGATCCTGCTTTATCGGTTGTTGTCATGTTGGTGTCTCGAAACGTCTCTCATGTAGTATCAGCTTTGCAGTCTATTATTGTCTTTATACACTAGTTTGGCTTATCAGATCTCTTGTAGATCCAACGATGACAGCGTTAATCGTTTCATCATGAAAATTTCGTAACAGAAAAAGGAATAAAACCTATTTTTTAGTAAGAAATTGCATTTCATATCAAGCCTGAACTTTTATTTTGCAATTTAATTGTGAAACCGGAAGTACAAAGTACAAAGGCACGTGTTATACTTTCGAAGGTTTTCGTTCAAAACAATTGGCTTGGCACTCTTTTATGCAAATTCGCTTCAACTTAGCCTTTTCACAAACTGTAGTTTATCTATAATGTAACCTTGATGATGGCGCAAGATGCAGCGAAACGTCGGTTTCTATCATTTATATTTCTTGTCTTATGTATATTGATAACGCATTAGGAAACTTGGCTTGAATCCGTCCCGCAATGTATTTAAAGCTAAGGATTGATTTTTTTCTTTTTTTTTCTAATTTCTTTTGCATCGCAAATAGTGTCATATCTAGTGACTCACATGACGGCTTTTTGACGGAGATTTAAATCCCCTATATAGAAAAGGACTTCCCCTTTCCGATACCAGATAATGTTATTCAAAAAGGCTCACGTTACTATTAGATTGCGGTGATATTATGCCTCTCAAGCTTTTTTCGCAGGGTTCCATTGATGAAAAAATCATTTATTGACTGCAACTCCTGGAACCTTTCACGTGCACTCGATTTTTCAGGGCAACCTTAAAGATTCTCGTAAGCGGTATCAAATCATACACGAAAGAAGCAACCGAAACAAAAGCGAAAACGTGAAATTAGGGAGGCAGAACCATCAAAACATTAAATCGTCGAAGAACCACGAAACAAGGACAGAAATGACATCTTGCCTCACTGACGATCTCTCTAAAGAGCACACGCGCGAGGAACAGACATCGTCTTATGATAGGAAAGGCGTATCACCAAAGTCTCTTCCTACTGCACCGACTATCGCTCGAGCCTTGAAGTTTGAGACGGTCGCAAATGCTTTGAACGTAACACTCGCAGACTGTAGCATCATTCTAGTGGGCCAGTCAAGCACAGAACAAATCACCAGCAATCACTACTGCGACAGAGACAGGCTTCAGGGCGAGAATGGGCCACAAGAACCCGACCCTGACGATCGTAGTGAGCGACGACGAAAGGGAGTGAGAGAAAAAGTCGAATTTCGCCAACAGGTTTTCAACAAAGGCGAGGTAAGATCAGACAGCGGCCCAAAGGGAGCAGATTGCACCCGTGACCAGACAGCAAAAGGGTTAGTGGATTGCCAAGTTCAGCCTTTGAGCGAAGCAAAGGAAAGAGGACACACTGTCCCGGGTGAAACGAGTATTGCCCTTGTCGAACTCCCGATTACCTCAATCAAGGTACAAGGTGATTTTACTGGAAAGCATAGCGAGGGCGAACGACTCCTCAAAACGCTCGAGCTTTGTCAAGACAACGGAATGTTTGACCAACACAAGCGCCTTGTCACGGAGAAAATTCATCACTATGAAGATACAAAAAATGCTGACATGGTTCTAGTCCTGAAGATAGAACAAGCAGTGGCCCTCTCGTACGAAAACAAATCCAAATCCGCGAAGAAAATGCTAATTTCAGTCACGAAATCTGACCTAAATGGCCAGGCTCTATATGGAGATGTGATATCGGCAAGAGCCTTCTATGTACTTGCTGCTCACATGAGGAGAGAAGAAAAGCACAGAAAATTGAAATTAACCCGGCTGTTTGAATATCTTCGACGCAGCGAACATCTCTTGCAGCAGTACGACTCTCCAGAGGATTGGGCTGACCTCTACTACACCTATGGCTGTTTATGGTTGGATTACATGACCCTGATACCGGATGACGCGAGAAATGCTCGTGCTCGTTACGCCACGCGGGATAACGCGAGATGCTGCTTTGAGAAAGCTCTCTTTTTCAGTCAACAAGACCATCGATTGAGAGTTCGGATTAAAAGGGAAAGGTACGCTCACATCAAACTTGCAACAATACTTCTAGACTGCTGTTCAACTGCCGCGCGGATTAAAGAGAAAACCATTCCACCCTGCGACATCAAACAAGCTGAAGAGCACCTGAATATTGTTCAGTTCAAACTTGGTGACGGTCTCCCCGTAAGTACTTGGATACAGCTCTTGAAAACTCGATCGGATCAGTTTTACCGTCAAGGGTCATACAACCTAGCCAAAGAAGCAGTCGAGGAGGCTTTCCAACTCGCTTCCTTCCACAAATTTGACACCGAATTAAACAGTCTGCGAGGGATGATGGAGTTTTTTGAGATGAAATTTCATTCTCACCTAGTTTTCACCGAAGAATTCGAACCTTCCAGCAGCGAAGCCGCCTACAGTGCCAGTGGGTCGAATTCAGGATAAAGCGGGCGGATTATTGGAACTTCTCCGGAGGTGAACAATGCGGACATTTAGACAATAAATCTAACATGAGAAGTCTGTGCTCAAAACAGTTTAAATGTTCCATCCATATAGATTTATTTCTTAACCTGGCCCGGGTTGTTCAAAGGATGGATAACGCTATCCACCGGATAAATCACTATCCAGCGGATAGCATGGTTTGTTTTGTTAATACTTATCCACTGGATAGCGATTTATCCGGTGGATAGAGCTATCCAGCTTTCGAACAACCGGGGCCTGGTGCGTAATCTAGACTCTGATCTAAGACAATCCCTTTCGGGAAGGTTTTAATGGGGTGATAGCTTTTACAGCCGGCTAACCGTTAAAATTTTTGTTCATATTACAATCATTTCATCATCGTCACCAGAATTTTTTTGCGGTTAACCAGGAGACATAAAATCGGAGACGGATTCGAAAGTCTTGGGATCCGCGCCCACCTATGATGTGGGATAATTTTGTTATTTTTAGAACAAATTGCGCCACATTGGCGCCATATATCCAGGCTGATCCTGTCACATGTCGCGGGTTCTCGCGTGGATGTTGTCACGTTGCATGATCAAGTGGTGAGAGTTGCGAGATTCTCTTGCGGATTTTTCACAGCGATGACAGGGAATAAGGCAGGAATAAGAAACAGGGCTCTTCTATGTACTTATGTTCTGAGCTAATGGACAAGGTGAGATTTTCCTGGTAGAGAATCTCTTCAATTTCGCGCTGTGAATCAATAACATCTGCTCGCGCTAGTTGTGCGCAGAAACTTTTGCGTTTGTTCCGTATAAAGAAAACTCGGGTGCGAACAAAATCTGGGGTGGTCCATAGGGTAGGCCATAGCGTATAACAAACTAAATGTGAAATTTTGAATGTTTTTAGGCCAAATTTGTTAATATGAAATTGACACGGTTTGGAAGGAAAATTGTAAATACGCGCAATCATAAATACTAAAAAATAAAGAAATAAAATTGCTAGCTTTTTCGTATCCTTAACTTTGAGAAATTTGTACCTTGAAACTGTCACTTCATAGATCGACCTGAATCCTTCTTGAATATCGATCAATGGTGGATACCAAATGTCAGAAACATTTCAATATATAAACAATTTAACATTTAAACTATGAAACCCGGGAAGTACAAGTAATAAAACCACAATACGAAGACACTTTCCCTTCTAGACTTTTGAAGTCTTTCGTTTCGAGGCCCAGCTTCCATATTATAAAAGTTCACCGTTCTGAATGCGTTTTCAGGCGCGGATCCAGGGGAGGTGAAATGGGTGAATTTTCACCCCCCCGCCCTTTTTCTAAGCCCCCTTCTTCCTTTTTTTTCTTATCCCTCATATATTGAAATAACATTTGATTCCTCTGACATTATTACAAAAATTCATCCCCCTTTTCAAAATCCTGGATCCGCCCTTGGTTTTGTTTTGCTGACGTACAAAAGGGTCACTGCACTCAAGCTTACTCACAGAAGTGTCAATAACGACAAGTTTTTCTGTCGAGGTGATTGTTGAAAACTTTGGCTTGCATGCAGATTAGTACACAATCGAAGAGCTTTCAGGGAATATTTACATGTAACCAAGATTATTATTATTCAAATTTCATACACTGTACGAATTCTGTTTTTCTGATTGGTTGATTTGTACCACGTGACACTGGGTTGTGACGAAACAACCTCCTTGACGTCATTATCGTGGTGTAATAGCCCATTTCACGGTTAATTGTTCTCATTTGCATTACAATGTAATCCAACGTGGATGCGAGGCAATTTCGGGCTAAAACTGCAAAATAGCCCGAAATTGCCTCACATACATGCTAGAATTCATTGTAATGCAAATGAGAAAAGCTAACCGTGAAAAGGGCTATAGCCGGGGTGTAAATTCAATCCCAGCACCACTGTCATTACACCATGACTGCAGCTTACTCAAAGTTTGACGATTTTTGTTTGCAGTGTATCCAATTTGAATAATAAAAATGTTATCGTACTCATTGTTCGTAAATTATCGGAATTTACCTGCACGAGTTCACTAACAATGAACGAGAAATTTCAATAGCGCACGAGGCCGCCGAGTGCGGTTTTGAAAATTTTGAGTTCATTGTTAATGAACGAGTGCAGGTAAATCCCCGTAATTCACGAACAATGAGTGCGTTAACCTGTAAATTTACAACAGAGAATTCCAGGTCCTCTAGGATACTAATACGCCTGGGTTCACAGGGTTTGGTCGGCGAAAAGCAGGAAATTTGGTGTTCAAGTACATAAGGCATACCCGAGTCTGCTCCTTTCAGTTTATTTAGACGCAATATTCAAGTAAGGTGTTAAATTTTTCTCTGCCCTCGTTAGGTAGGTATACCTGTAGGTATACAGTTATATCCTGGTCTGCTTGAGATATCCAAATCCTTTCAGTTTATTTAGTCGTAATATTCAATTAAGACGTGACATTTTTTCTCTGCTCTCGTGAGTTACTCTTTAGCCCAGTTACCGTCATCGAAGTTTTGGAAATGTTGGGATCTATTTAATTTGCATAATCCCGGTACATAATCCTTCAATCCCCTCCCCGGCCCCTCACCCTTCACCCCTCACCCCTCACCCCATCGATCCCCCGGCTATTTCCCAGTGATCTGTGCGAGTGTAGTTTGGCGCGTGTGCAAGAAAGATGGCGGACCATTGAGTTAGTTTTTCGTAATTTCACAGGTTAGTTCCTTGTTTAAAACCGCCTTGACCCAGTGATGTTACTTGATGTGGGCTAATTTGCTTTTATTTTTGCATGTCAGAGTCAAAAGATGGAATATGGAGACGTCTGTTGGTTGACAACCTCTGAAGACCTCCGGACGAAGGTAAGCTCATGAATTAACTTTCAAATTGATTTACAGTGTGATTTCCTGACTGTTTGATGTAATAAATACTACAATAGATAATAAGAATAAAAAACGTTGCGTGTGAAACCCATCTATCAGAATTTATTATGGCATGCTAGAGGAATATGAACTGATAAACTTGCAACGGTGGTACTTGTATGAGGTCTTACATACCTGCCAACTGATGATGGGTTTATTTCTCTCATGTATGAAGGCTGTTTACGAATGCACTGGTTACTTCCATAGCAGAAAATTATTCCTATTGTACCCGACATTCAGGTTTATCACTCACAAGAAATCCAGCCAGCCAGCCAGCCAGCCAGCAAACAAATACTATAAGGAAATAACGATTGCTGTGAGTAGTCCGCTCTGTCTTCGCCCATAAAAACAGTTTTAGACTGCGCTCAGTTATGTTACACAATTGCGCCGACATAACGACGTTCTGAAATATTTGCAATTGAGGTCTGCTCACAGCCACAGATTTTTTTATATGGTGGTTAACGCCCAAGTCGCTAGTGGAGGGTGGATGCCCAAGAAGCCTGGGGCTGCAACCGCAATCACAACCCCAAGGCACTAGAACACCCGACTGGCCTGCCCAACCAGCAACCAAGCCACGAGCCCCCCGTGTAGTATCGTACATTAGGACTGGGCTCTAGGCCCACTGCATGCTGGGTCCATGCAGGCCCGGTTACCAGGTGGTTGTAGTTCGTAAGCCAGCATGGCAGGTGTAATCTATTAAATTGGCGACGAGGACCAAACAAAAATGCCAGACGAAAACGACACTAGCCCGAAAGGAAAGTCAGGAGTTCTTGCCAGCGTAGGACCAAGCGTGGGAGCCTTAAGTTTGAGTGGTGAACCAGGGCAACGCGAGAAGACGTGGAAGTTGTGGAAGGATCGTTTCGTAAGAGCCACTCGATGGATGGCAGTCAATGATGCCGACAAGCTAGACTTACTGAAGAAGAAGCTCCAGAAGCTACTCCAAACACGGCCCGAACAGCCCACAGATTACAAATCGCATATCGAATCGCAACAACACCTTAGAGTTGTATAAGTGGTTCAACACAGAATGGTCACCAGACATGTACTTCGCTGACTTCGAGACGAAATGCAGAGAGCAAGCGCTTCATTGCGATTTCCTCATCACACTGGACAACGCAATCATCATGATGACTGTGGTCAAAACCAGCAACGTCGAGCTTCGGAATGAAATCATTAGAAAGAATGGAGACTTGAAATCGGTAAGAGAAACAGTTAAGGCTTTTGAGATAGCAAGTGAAGGCAGTAAAATGATGAAACACGTGGAGGAAGTCAACAGTCAAGACACAGGTGATCCACAGTTGAAACGAGTTTCCACACCAGGACGGTTTAGCATGAGAAATAAAGGACCGAGTCGTACCGCTGACCCTTCGCAGGCACAGACCAGGCCGTCTTGCACTAAGTGCGGGAATGAGGCACATGTCAACAAGAATACCTGCCCAGCTACTGGAAGGAGATGCCTCAAGTGTGGACGTCTTAATCACTTTGCCCGCGTGTGCAAGGGTGCAGCCAATGACAGGAAAGACAAGCGAACCAACGTAGTGGAGTGTGAGCAGCAAACCACCGTACACAGTGTGTCTCAAGAGGAGAACTTTTTAGAGGACGTGTATCTGCTATCAGCTAAAGGAAGGAAAATCACAGAATCCAACTGTCGCAGTTCACATCAATGGCATTCTCATCAGTCTACACCTGGACACGCAGGCTGATGTCACAGTAGTTACTGAAAAGCATTATGGGAAGCTTAAGGCCAATTGTCCCCTACAGCAAACAAGCATAGCAATCAGGAGCTACTCCGGAGAAGGGAAGGGCTCGCTGTTACCGGTGCTAGGGGAATTCACTGCAACACTCACTCGAGGAGAGAAGGAGATAGCAGAGCTAGTCCTCCTAGTTGAGGAGTACAGGGACGTGTTTTCAGGTTTAGGAAAGCTGAGAGGCGTCAAGGTGAAATTGCACGTGGATCCAGACGCAAAAGGCGCCGTGCAGAAACAGAGAAGAATATCCCTACCGCTCAAAGACAAATTTGATGAGATTCTTGACAAAAGGGAGGAAATGGATATCATGGAAAATGTCAGAGATGAGCCAACAGAATGGTGCAGTAATGTTGTTCTTACCCCAAAGAAAGGCGGAGAAAACATCAGGGCAAGTCTGGACACGACAGATGCCAACAAGTATATAAAGAGAACCAGACCTGCCATCCCCACATTAAGAGAGCTGGAGACAAGACTTAATGGGGCCATGTATTTCTCTCACTTAGACATGAACGATGGTTACATGCAGCTGGAACTCGCCGATCGAGGAAAGCACATTACCACATTACCACATTTTACACTCACAGAGGGCTGAAACGCTTCAAAAAGCTGCATTTCGGGGTCAACAGCACGGCAGAGATCTTTAATGAGGAGGTTCGCAAGGTCGTAGCACAGGAGCCAAATGCTGTCAGCATCTATGATGACATACTGGTCTTCGGCGCAACGCCCGAGGAACACGACAAAGCACTCAGGCATATATTCAAGCTGTGGCGCGAGCACGGGCTCACGCTTAGCCTGAAGAGGAGCAGTTCTTTGGAAAGGTGTTCTCAAGTGAAGGAATATCACCCGACACAGATAAGGTAGCAGCCCTGAAGGCAGCAGGTCCTCCGCAGTCAGCCGCAGAGGTACGTTCCTTTCTATTCTTCGCTGGGGCAAATGCAGACTTCATGGAAGGATTTTCACAAGCCACTGCCCCGCTCAGAGAGCTGCTAAAGGTGAATGCTAAGTTCCAGTGGACGCCAGAGTGCCAAAGGTCATTTGAGCGGGTCCAAGAAATGCTGACGGATGACACAGTAATGGCATACTTTGATCCAGGACGGAAGACAAGGCTGAAGACCGATGCAGGCCTAGGTGGAATGGCAGCCACCATGGAGCAGTATGACGCTGAAGCCAAGAGATGGCGACCAGTCACTTATTGTTCAAGAGCATTCACTGACACCGAGAGAAGATACTCGCAGCTAGAGAAGGAAGCCAAAGCTGTGGAGTGGGGTATCTTTGCCAATCAGATATACCTTTACGGCATGGGAAACACGTTTGAGGTTGACACCGACCACAAACCACTGGTACCACTGCTCTCAGGTAACGGGGCAACTGCACCACTCCGTATAGAGAGGATGCGTGTCCGCCTTCAAGGCTTTAACTACCGCATCAATTACGTACCCGGAAAGAAAGGGGGATCGGAGAACAATGAAGCAGACTACCATTCACGGCATCCACGGCTATACAAAAGAGCCAGGCCTGTAAGAGCCAAGCTGAATTTGAGCTAAGAGAGACAGTGGAAGAGTTCGAGAAAGATATCATGACTATTGGTGGTTTGCATCGAAAATAAAAAATCGTAACCATTCAATAAATTAAGTTAAGAATCAGGTATATGATAGATAATTGATAGACAAAAAACATCGCCGAGATTTAGGTCTGTGCGGTTTTTCATTGCCGCGTTATTCGGTAAACAGTTTCAGCTAAATTTATAGAGCTTTGTATGGAGACGCCATGTTGGTGCCCTTCCGAGGGGCACCAACATGGCGGCCGGAAACCAACAGAAACATCTGTCATTGAGTTTTGCCACTGAAACGAAAAATTATTACTCTAGAGTTCTGAGACATTGAAAGTAATACTTCTTCTAGTGCAAGAACTGTCCAGTTACCAATAACGTAAGCGATAACTGCTCTTTTGCCCTACGCGGGATCCTTCTCGGACCGCCATTTGACGTCACGCAACGCATAAACTTGGAAATTCAAATGTCCTCTTTTAGAAAATGAAGAAACCTATCGAGCTTAAACGTCGTAAAACGCCAAGTTTTTATAAGGTCTTATGTCTGATGTCACTAAAACGCCAGTAGGATTGCTAATTTGTAATTTTGGAAAATGATGACGTCACATGAAAACAAAGAATAGTGAAATCATCAGTGCCTGAAGCAGTTACCTGGCAGGAGCTGCTTAAAGAAACACTCTCGGACACTGAACTGTCAAACTTGAAGACACCACAGCTAGAGGATACCTCACGGCGCAAGAGAAGAGAGCATTGGGGCCACAATATGACGCCATTTTCACAGGGTAGTAGTAGGAGGGCTGGTAGTCCGAGGTCCACGAATGGTAGTCCCCAGAATGTTGCGGGATAAGGTGGTCAAGCTCGCGCACGAAGGCCACCAGGGTATCACCAAGACCAAGGAGTACCTGCTTACCAGAGTGTGGTTTCCAGGGTTAGACAAAATGGTGGAGGCGCACATCCAGCACTGCCACCCATGCCAAGTCGTCAGCATGTCATAGGAGAGAGAGCCGTTGCGTATGACACCCTTGCCCAGCGAACCCTGGAAAGAGGTTGCCGTAGACTTCTGGGGCCCCATCCATACTGGAGAGTATCTGTTGGTTACAGTATGCAAGCAGTATAGATGGGCAGAAGTAGAATTTGTCACCTCCACTAGTGCCAGGGCGGTGATACAGAAGATAGATAAAACCTTCGCCTCGCTGGGCATACCAGTTTCTGTAAGCAATGACAATGGACCTCAACAGCCAGGACTTCCGTGACTTTAGCAAGTACTTGGGCTTTCGTCACGAGCGGAAGGCGCCGCTGAATCCGCAAGCCAATGCAGAGGCCGAGCAGTTCATGAGAGTACTGAAGAAGCTGTACCAAATAGGCAAGTCAAGTTGACGGGATCGAATTTCAAGCAAGAGGTGTTCAGATTTCTTCGTGCCTACAGAGCGACACCTCATCGCACCACTAAAGTTGCTCCAGCAGATCTGACGTATTCTGGTCGCAAGTATCGCACAAGGCTTCCCATTGGAGTAACTCCTCGTGAACATAACTCTGAAGAACTGTTCCAGAGAGATCTTGAGAAGAAAATGCAAATGAAAGCGTATGCGGACAACAAGAGGTATGTCAAACCCTCTGACATACAGGTGGGAGACTCTGTGCTGGTCCGAAGAGAGGCAATTAACAAGGCCACACCTGCCTACGAAGCAGAACCACTGCGGTGCAATACCTGAAAGGCACCAGGGTGGTGGCCAAAAGGCCCGATGGCGGCTTTGTCACGAGGACCACAGCTCGCTTTAAGAAAGTTCCCTTTAGATCGATGGAAGAAGCTCGCAGGTGATCCAGTTCAGAATGGCCAACAGAGCCTGTCAATGAATCACCACCGAGAAGCAGAGAAGATGAGCATGACAGTCAATGAGTCCATCCCCGCAGATGCGGCCCCTCCAGTCAGCCTGCCACCACCACTTGCCAGGGAAGAGGGACCAAGGAGGAGTGAGGAGGCACCGAAAAGATACGGACACTTATCTAAAGGAAAAGTACCCGGACTTTCAGCTATAATGCTGAAGTTAGATAACTGTTGCCAGACCAGGAAGGACTTTAGATACTGACTTCTTTCGTGTTTAGTTCTTGCTTTTTAGGATACCCCCATGGAACTATCCGTAAGCAAGGGGGAAATGTAGTATCGTACATTAGGACTGGGCTCTAGGCCCACTGCATGCTGGGGCCACGCAAGCCCGGTTGCCAGGTGGTTGTAGTTCGTAAGCCAGCATGGCAGCTTTAGTCTATTAAACCCCGCGCCAAGCCCCCCTCAGGCACCTGTCACACTCGAGCCAGATAGCTCAGTGGAAAGGAGATTATAGGGGGGGATAGGGAGGGAACACCGAGAACCGAAAAATGACAAGCACATGGGCACATGGGAGACAAGGATGTAAGCAATAAATACGAGTCTGTGTTTTTGTTCATACCCTTGACCTCCGGTAAATTTTCATATTAACAGGGGCGATTTCCTGTTATTAGGGTGGTCCATGGGGTGGTCCATGGACCCCAGTCCATGCTTTGTACACGTCCGTTGGATCACTGTTGCTCGTACTAAATTTAGATGACGATTTCGACAGTGATATCAATGATATTGTGTGAGCTGCTTCATCCAGCGTCTCAAACCAGAGGTTTAATTTTTTTTTTGTACTCCAGAAAACCATAAAGTGTGGAGCCAGTGTTTATCCGCAGACCATCCTTGAGAGCAAGATTATTGCAAGGGTCAGGAAGATTTGCAGTCAATGAATGTGAAACAGTTCCTAGTCAATGAACTGCTAGAACTGCAATTGCAGATTAAAAGGACTTGAAAAGGAAAATGGAAATCTACATTCAAAATGCCTTCTTCTAGAACAAGTAAGGCTTGATGCGGACAGGAAAGTTCCAATTTTGGACTTGTTTTCCCAACTATGAAACCTTCAAAGCTTTGTTTAACCTACCTGGAAGGTGTTGGAGCCAGAGGAAGAATGAGAGACACTGGAGAGTAGTAAAAATGTTTTCAAAGGATCCCTACCTAACTGAAAGCAGCTAAACAGTCAAGCTTGACACCCCCAGAAGAAGAACTATTCATGGTTTTAAAAATAGAGTAAGTGGTAGTCAGGAGCTAACATAGTGAGATAATGGTTTGACACTGACTATTTTTTTGATGTTTCGTTCAAGACGTTTCGGCTTGTGCTTAAGCCTTCATCAGTTGAAATATAATGTTAGTACGCGTGATTCAAATAACAGCCCGTCAAGCGCGCGCTGAGGAAAAACGCGTGAAGTTTCTTGAAAACGTAGCGTGAGACTTATGCGCAAGCCAGAGATTTGTAGACCTCTGGGATGGCCATGTGGTCATTTCCGGATTGCGGATCCTGTACTGAAAACCAGGCTTCCAAGAAAAGTCGCTCGTGATAGTTAGCCTCATGTCCAACAACTCTGACATTTCCAAAATTCATTTCGTGGTTGTTTTCATGGACATGACAGGAGATCTTAGAGTTGTGGTCCAACATGGAAACAGCCCTTTTGTGCTCCGCAATCCGAGTTTTAAGTGATCGCTTAGTCTGACCGTAGTATACAAAACTGCAGTTGGTGCAACAGATTTTGTAACACTGTGCCAGACTGTGGCCGGTCAACCCTTTCCTGGGCTTTCGGTCGCGGGAACAAACTGTTCAAAGTTCTCACTGGTTTGAAGGCGACTTTGATTTGTTGCTGCTTCAATATTCGACTGATCCTTTCCGAAATGCCCTGCACATAGGGTAGCACGACAAAGCCATTGGACGGTAGATCGGTAGGGAGTTTCGACAGCGATCTTTCGCAGCTACTGATGAAGGAAGATGGATAATTATTGTCTCGCAGAACAGTTTTTGACTCGCTTCGCAGCTTGAAGTGAATGTCTTCAAAAAGCCACCCACACAGACCGCTCTCTCGATTTCAATTCTCACCACCTTATGTGCCATAAGAGATCTGTAGTCAGTACCTTGTTACGCAGGGCACAGAACATACCATCAACACTAAAGGGGAAACGCGACGAAACGAAGCGAGTCAAAGCTGTTCTGCGAGACAATAATCATCCATCTTCCTTCATCAGTAGCTGCGAAAGATCGCTGTCGAAATGAATTTTGGAAATGTCAGAGTTGTTGGACATGAGGCTAACTATCACGAGCGACTTTTCTTGGAAGCCTGGTTTTCAGTACAGGATCCGCAATCCGGAAATGACCACATCGCCGTCCCAGAGGTCTACAAATCTCTGACTTGCGCTTAAGTCTCACGCTACGTTTTCAAGAAACTTCACGCGTTTTTCCTCAGCGCGCGCTTGACGGGCTGTTATTTGAATCACGCGTACTAACATTATATTTCAACTGATGAAGGCTTAAGCACCAGCCGAAACGTCTTGAACGAAACATCAAAAAAATATTCAGTGTCAAACCATTAACTAACTAACTAACTAATCCTCATCGGGCCCATGAGGACTCTTAAGGCCGGGTGTCAAACCATTATCTCACTACTATTCATGGTTATTGCTCAGTAACACCTGACATGAAATTACTTGCTCTTGCAAGTAGTAAGCATGCTCAACACAGGGACAAAACAACTAAATATTTATTGAAACTACAAATAAACTAGCAACAGGAAGGTGGGAAACAGTAAAATGACTCTAAATTTAGTCAAGTTCCAGAGATGAAGTGGGAGAGAAAGCCCTTACAGTGGCAAGACAATATTTTGCATGAAAAAATGTGAATTAAACACTACAGAAAATAGAAATCGTACATATATCTGCCTTGATTGAGTAAAACACAGGCAGGGAACTGCTAGGGAAAACTAACTATCTTGGCCTTGACCTTCCCTACAACACTAAGTTCCAATACTTCCCCCCCCCCCCCGATTCCATGAGGTCAAGCATGCACCTTTAATTTCTTTAAACCCTCCCATTTGCACTGTTTCCAGACCAAGTTCCTTATGTTTTAATCCCTAGCTATCATATTTACAACTCATTTTCAAAGTTTACTTATATATTTTGCATCATTTTTCAGTGTGCTTTCTCTATATAAGCTTACATCAAGGCATTCAATCTGTAAGGGAATGAAAGAGCAACAGCAATTCTAACAATTTTAATTTTAATTTATCACTCTTTTATTGTGCCATCGTAACAAACTGTTTCGTAAGAAAACGTCTGGGAACAAGGAATAGCAACATGTACAGTGACACTGAACTAATGAACTATGTCTGACAATCATGAGTGTGTGTGTACCTTGTTAGTGTTAGTACCAGAAGTTGACAGTCAGCAACAAGTTTGCACAGAAACTTAAGAAGCTGGCTCATAGCTGTCTTGAGGTCAGCTTCATCACTACTAGTCGACGGTTCCTGACTTGTGTACACAGGAGGACTACCTGTAATGACCTACAAGGGGAGGCTCAGCTAAATTTCACAAGTTGAGGCGAAAGAGAAGGGAAATCTGTGATTTAAGGATTTCCATTCTTCTGGTTGTTAAATGTTCTTGAAAAGCTCTCATTTACTCTCTTCAGCCAGAATGAGGGGATTCTGTAACATTGTCTATTAACTAGTTTCCAAGGAAATAGAAAAGGGATGCAGTATTCTTAAATGGGCCGTTGTAAAGGGGTACATGTACCTTTTTGCAATGAAAGGTCTACAAAAGGTGCCTTTTCTATCAAAATGGTACAAATGTATACAAAAGGGTAAGGGTTAATGGCCCTCAAGATGGAGCCTCCCCATTTAAAACTTTGTATAATATCCCCACCCCCTCCCCCTCCCTCCTTACCTGTACGTCAACATACCAAATATATTTTTGGAGAGAGGAGTAAATAATTTTCGCACTGATTTAATTTTGTAAACATCTTACAGAAATGCAACTTTCGGTTGGGTTGCACTTTACTGTCAAGGAATAAAATCACACCAGAGTGGCTTTGCATCTTTATTGTAATTTCCAATATCAGTAGATAAATCACATTTGGACAGGTCCACTGATACTTTTATGTGCATGATAAACATAGGGAAGGTAGGTTCTATCGTCTAAATCATGGCATTGTATGCCTTTGTAAGGCCAGGAGGTAACCACCTAGAAAAAGACAAACACAAATTTATTACATTATCGTTTCAATGACTCACCCCAAATGAGACATTCACTAAAATGAAACATTAATTGAGACTTTTAAGAGACCTACATCGCTCACAAAAAGACCAACTATGTTGGTAAGACCAACAACCTAGATTCAAACATCATATCTCTGAGTTTTTAGTGCACATCATCTTCACTTGAAAGTAATCATTGCAAATTTCCTTACATTTGTTGGTCTTATTTTTTATTTCTCTCAGATTCCCCCGTCCCCATTGACGAAATTAAATTGCTTAAAAAAATATACAGGTTTGACCAATTAAAGCAGAGGTAAAAATTGAGCCATAAAATTACTACAATTCTGGTATGAAGATAATGCAATATATGTATTCTTGCCTTTCACCCACGTGACCTTTTGCTTGACAACGGTTGCTAGCCGCCATGTTGGTGTCCCTCGACAGTAAACAAAGTGATCGAAAAGAGAAGCTAATATGAGGAAATGTAGGAGAGTTAACTATGGTGTTATGCATTGTGTTGGCATGTGGATCTAAAAGTGGAAAACGTAAAGGTCTTGGCTTCTTTAAGATACCCAAAATCATCACTAACCAAGGCGAAAAGTACGAGGAACTGAGTAGAAAGCGTAGGGAAAACTAGGTAAATCGGTGCAGTAAGTCGTGGCAACACTGCAGAGAAGAATATCCTCGAGACAGAGAGAGTTTGCGGTCGTCATTTTCACCAAGGACAGCCAGCAAAGGACTTCGATCAGTTCACTCCAGACTGGGTACCTTCCCTAAATTTAGGAAAGAAAGAATATCGACGTCCAAAGGACTTTTAAGCTTCTGTAGAAAGATCTGAGAGCCGAGTTGAAAGGAGACGGAAGGCCGCCATTGAACAACAAGAGCTGGAAGCTACAAAGAAGAGAAAACTTCTAGAACAAAGCGGTGGTCGCATCTGTGATTTAGACTTTGAATCTGGGCCAGTACATCAGAAATTACAGAGGAACAGCTAACTGATGGAACGGATACTTTTGCGATTGGCAGGGAGCGAAGCGCAAAACTAAAGAGTTCGCACACTCCTCCACACAAACAGAGCCCGAAGTGGCACCAACTGCGGCCAGTGAAGGGACTGAAACTGAAGAGTTTTAGTATTTATTTGAACGACCTTGTGGCTATAAGGCACCTGGAAGAGATTTCTTCGATACCAACGACAAAGTGCGATTTTATACGGGCTGCCGTCCATCGAAGTGCTGATGAAAACATTTGAACATCTCGCACCTGCCATGAACAGGAAAAGCCTAATGCACTTATCAATTGAAATCCCGACCCCCCCCCCCCCCCCACCACCCCGGGCCAAGGTGGGGGAATGTGGGGGATTTTTATGGCATTTGAAGGCACGGTTTGCCCGTGGGGGTGGGGGATTTCTCAGCATTTGCATTTACACATTCATCGAGGTCGGGGAGCGAGGTGGGGATTTGACTCGTGCCTAGTTTCCTCACGGCAATTTCTTCACGTGGTCACTGGTGTCGCTCGCGGCTCGCTGGATTTCGTGCAGTTGTTTGGCTCCGTGATGCATACATGTACAGGTATCCTTGACATACCTGTATTATACTTATGTTCTGGTCTGTTATCGTATTTGGCTCTAGTTAAATTTGTACACTAAAGAAGTAGAGAATTTGAACTAAATGTTGATAGTCAGTCAGGGAACAACATAGGTTTCCCCACCAAGGTGGGGGTTTTTACCAGTCAATATGCCCCAGAAGGGTGGGGGTTTGTTAAGATTTGTCATTGTGTCAAGTCAAATCCCCACCTTGGCCCGGGTGCGGGGGGGGGGGGGGGTCGGGATTTCAATTGATAAGTGCATAACTCTTGATAAATTTCTTGAGTGTCTATAATTGTTCTGATGAAGCTACAACTTAATGGCCCATTTCAAGTGAAAATTTTTCATCTTCGTGTTATGCATTTTCATTTTACATGTGCTGGTGCAAAGAAAATATTTACATGCCTCTGCAATTTATATGTGTTCCAGGCAATGTTATATATTCAATATTTATAAACAATAATAATATTATATGTGATAGAGTGAGAAAGGAAATCATTATGTTAAAAAAAAAAAAGTAGGGGTATTTCACAGACTTATGGAAAAACCCTCTGACTTAACTAACATAATTCAGACAAATGAAATGGCAAAAAAAATTAGCTTATAGTATTTTCAAGGCTGATAATTATTTTTTTTGCCTCATTTTTCCAATCTCCCTCTCTCCACCACCTCCTTCAAAGAATGTCAAAGATAATTCAGGGCAAATTATTAATGGGTTTGTGGGGAAGACGTCAGTAAATTTATAGAGGATGCAAAACAGTTTGAGGTCTTAATATTTTCAAACTGAAGGTTGCTAATCCATGGAACTAAGTTTGCATTTTAAATCATATTTTCAAATCTCTCTCTGGGGGTGTGCAGACCAGATGCAAATTGTAAATTGCTCTTACAGAAGCAGATTGATAGCAAAAGCTAAGGATTGGCAAGAAATATGTTGTACAACCAGCATTGCTACTCAACAGTGAGTGAAACCCTAATTTACACTTTTAGTGAACTTCCCCAGGTTTTTCCAGTAAACAACTTGCACCATTCACACCCCCTCACCCCCCCCCCCCCCCAAAAAAAAAAAGAAAAAAAACGTGCATACTATCAAGCAACTCATGCAAACAGAAAAAGAACTTATTTCCCAAGTAGTATGCCATTGGTAAAATATTGGTATTTAAATTTATGTCAGTTAGACCAGCACCAGACAATATCCCATAATGCAAATTTGGTATTGATTCCATTTTCCCAATAAAAAGGTGAATGATTTCATTAGTCAAGTATTTACCAATAATATACCACTTAAGTAATCACCTTTTTTCCTGTGATATGTAGAATCTCAAAAGATATGGTCATCCAGCCCTTGGATCTATGACCAATTTGTTTCTTTGAATTCTTGCATCCTATTAATAAACAAGTTTTGGACTAGGTTTGTCCATGTTACTACTAAAATACTGGGAAATTGCTTATATTCCCATTTCTCTGACATTCAGCCAAATGTGAACACATTCTTGAGGGATCAAAGGTTACCTGCCTAGGATCTCTGCCATTAACAAAATAGGAGGAAAAATGCAATGACACAATGCCACAGTCATTACCATTATTTTGCTGTTGAAACTGGTGCATAGTTGAGTGAATTCAAACGACCACCTAGAAGATCATTCGTTAAATATTCAATGATCTGCCACTTCCTGGCAAATGACATCTTGATAGAGACTGAGCCCCTCCCAGGGGTTTTAGGGAACACGGGAACTGTAGCATTTATTTTCAGGGAACAGGGGATATTTTCAAATTATTTTCAGGGAACAGGGAACTCTTGACTAGATTGTTGGGATCAAGGGAACACCAAGGGTTTTTAGTAATGGGGAACAAGAGATAAAATCCAAAAAGGTTAAGGGATCTTGGGAACATGCACCCCCCCCTGGGAGGGGCTCAGACTGCCATATAAATTTACATCAAAGGGTTGGCCAGCCAATATTACTGACACACATCCAATGGGAAGAACCTGTATGTAAAATCTGTATAGATTCACCAGACACTACATCAAAATTACGATTCAGATATCAACAGGAGGTTCGTTCATAGCCTGTGAGTGTCGAACGCGGCTTTGCCGGCCACGACGTAGTAGTTTTCGCGAATTAGCTTTCCTCTCATGATCACCGATTGAACGAGCTAGCCCCGAAACCATTTGATTATAGGCGTTCAAACTTTTGTAGGCCTTGAATTTTTTTTTCGTATAATGGCTCGCTTTCAGAACAAAAAATATCCAAGCATTCCCCATTAAATTGCTCTTTCGGGATGCTGGCCGGGTCGACTCCGATAACAGATATTTTCGCCAAATATCGCTCTTTAACTCGAGTTCCCAGCCCTTCCACGTAACCTGAAAGCACTGGGATAGCTTTGCTGAGTTTTTCCGAGTCGTCTTCGAGTCCAAAATCCATCGAGAGGTCTCGAGATCACCAGCAAAGAATCTAGAAATGGCCCATATTTCCCTCTATTTACATGTGATCACACGCTTCGAGGGGCACCACATGGCGGATCATCAAATTTGCATAATCTGTGACGTCACGTGAAAACCAAGAAT
>JAHPZR010035671.1:0-19940 GCA_019787425.1 Platygyra sinensis
TTTCACATTTAGTTTGTTATACGCTATGGCCTACCCTATGGACCACCCCAGATTTTGTTCGCACTCCGAGTTTTCTTTATACGGAACAAACGCAAAAGTTTCTGCGCACAACTAGCGCGAGCAGATGTTATTGATTCACAGCGCGAAATTGAAGAGATTCTCTACCAGGAAAATCTCACCTTGTCCATTAGCTCAGAACATAAGTACATAGAAGAGTCCCTGTTTCTTATTCCTGCCTTATTCCCTGTCATCGCTGTGAAAATCCGCAAGAGAATCTCGCAACTCTCACCACGTGATCATGCAACGTGACAACATCCACGCGAGAACCCGCGACATGTGACAGGATCAGCCTGGATATATGGCGCCAATGTGGCGCAATTTGTTTTCTAAAAATAACAAAATTATCCCACATCATAGGTGGGCGCGGATCCCAAGACTTTTCGAATCCGTCTCCGATTTTATGTCTCCTGGTTAACCGCAAAAAAATTCTGGTGACGATGATGAAATGATTGTAATATGAACAAAAATTTTAACGGTTAGCCGGCTGTAAAAGCTATCACCCCATTAAAACCTTCCCGAAAGGGATGTCTTAGATCAGAGTCTAGATTACGCACCAGGCCCCGGTTGTTCGAAAGCTGGATAGCTCTATCCACCGGAATAAATCGCTATCCAGTGGATAAGTATTAACAAAACAAACCATGCTATCCGCTGGATAGTGATTTATCCGGTGGATAGCGTTATCCATCCTTTGAACAACCCGGGCCAGGTTAAGAAATAAATCTATATGGATGGAACATTTAAACTGTTTTGAGCACAGACTTCTCATGTTAGATTTATTGTCTAAATGTCCGCATTGTTCACCTCCGGAGAAGTTCCAATAATCCGCCCGCTTTATCCTGAATTCGACCCACTGGCACTGTAGGCGGCTTCGCTGCTGGAAGGTTCGAATTCTTCGGTGAAAACTAGGTGAGAATGAAATTTCATCTCAAAAAACTCCATCATCCCTCGCAGACTGTTTAATTCGGTGTCAAATTTGTGGAAGGAAGCGAGTTGGAAAGCCTCCTCGACTGCTTCTTTGGCTAGGTTGTATGACCCTTGACGGTAAAACTGATCCGATCGAGTTTTCAAGAGCTGTATCCAAGTACTTACGGGGAGACCGTCACCAAGTTTGAACTGAACAATATTCAGGTGCTCTTCAGCTTGTTTGATGTCGCAGGGTGGAATGGTTTTCTCTTTAATCCGCGCGGCAGTTGAACAGCAGTCTAGAAGTATTGTTGCAAGTTTGATGTGAGCGTACCTTTCCCTTTTAATCCGAACTCTCAATCGATGGTCTTGTTGACTGAAAAAGAGAGCTTTCTCAAAGCAGCATCTCGCGTTATCCCGCGTGGCGTAACGAGCACGAGCATTTCTCGCGTCATCCGGTATCAGGGTCATGTAATCCAACCATAAACAGCCATAGGTGTAGTAGAGGTCAGCCCAATCCTCTGGAGAGTCGTACTGCTGCAAGAGATGTTCGCTGCGTCGAAGATATTCAAACAGCCGGGTTAATTTCAATTTTCTGTGCTTTTCTTCTCTCCTCATGTGAGCAGCAAGTACATAGAAGGCTCTTGCCGATATCACATCTCCATATAGAGCCTGGCCATTTAGGTCAGATTTCGTGACTGAAATTAGCATTTTCTTCGCGGATTTGGATTTGTTTTCGTACGAGAGGGCCACTGCTTGTTCTATCTTCAGGACTAGAACCATGTCAGCATTTTTTGTATCTTCATAGTGATGAATTTTCTCCGTGACAAGGCGCTTGTGTTGGTCAAACATTCCGTTGTCTTGACAAAGCTCGAGCGTTTTGAGGAGTCGTTCGCCCTCGCTATGCTTTCCAGTAAAATCACCTTGTACCTTGATTGAGGTAATCGGGAGTTCGACAAGGGCAATACTCGTTTCACCCGGGACAGTGTGTCCTCTTTCCTTTGCTTCGCTCAAAGGCTGAACTTGGCAATCCACTAACCCTTTTGCTGTCTGGTCACGGGTGCAATCTGCTCCCTTTGGGCCGCTGTCTGATCTTACCTCGCCTTTGTTGAAAACCTGTTGGCGAAATTCGACTTTTTCTCTCACTCCCTTTCGTCGTCGCTCACTACGATCGTCAGGGTCGGGTTCTTGTGGCCCATTCTCGCCCTGAAGCCTGTCTCTGTCGCAGTAGTGATTGCTGGTGATTTGTTCTGTGCTTGACTGGCCCACTAGAATGATGCTACAGTCTGCGAGTGTTACGTTCAAAGCATTTGCGACCGTCTCAAACTTCAAGGCTCGAGCGATAGTCGGTGCAGTAGGAAGAGACTTTGGTGATACGCCTTTCCTATCATAAGACGATGTCTGTTCCTCGCGCGTGTGCTCTTTAGAGAGATCGTCAGTGAGGCAAGATGTCATTTCTGTCCTTGTTTCGTGGTTCTTCGACGATTTAATGTTTTGATGGTTCTGCCTCCCTAATTTCACGTTTTCGCTTTTGTTTCGGTTGCTTCTTTCGTGTATGATTTGATACCGCTTACGAGAATCTTTAAGGTTGCCCTGAAAAATCGAGTGCACGTGAAAGGTTCCAGGAGTTGCAGTCAATAAATGATTTTTTCATCAATGGAACCCTGCGAAAAAAGCTTGAGAGGCATAATATCACCGCAATCTAATAGTAACGTGAGCCTTTTTGAATAACATTATCTGGTATCGGAAAGGGGAAGTCCTTTTCTATATAGGGGATTTAAATCTCCGTCAAAAAGCCGTCATGTGAGTCACTAGATATGACACTATTTGCGATGCAAAAGAAATTAGAAAAAAAAAGAAAAAAATCAATCCTTAGCTTTAAATACATTGCGGGACGGATTCAAGCCAAGTTTCCTAATGCGTTATCAATATACATAAGACAAGAAATATAAATGATAGAAACCGACGTTTCGCTGCATCTTGCGCCATCATCAAGGTTACATTATAGATAAACTACAGTTTGTGAAAAGGCTAAGTTGAAGCGAATTTGCATAAAAGAGTGCCAAGCCAATTGTTTTGAACGAAAACCTTCGAAAGTATAACACGTGCCTTTGTACTTTGTACTTCCGGTTTCACAATTAAATTGCAAAATAAAAGTTCAGGCTTGATATGAAATGCAATTTCTTACTAAAAAATAGGTTTTATTCCTTTTTCTGTTACGAAATTTTCATGATGAAACGATTAACGCTGTCATCGTTGGATCTACAAGAGATCTGATAAGCCAAACTAGTGTATAAAGACAATAATAGACTGCAAAGCTGATACTACATGAGAGACGTTTCGAGACACCAACATGACAACAACCGATAAAGCAGGATCGCAACAGTGGACAGCTGTCATGGCTGTTTCGCCCTTCCTGGGGCTCATCAGCACTGTATGGCGAAGATATGTAACGCCAGCCCAAGAGCCAACGCACATAAATTGCAAAATGACTCGTTCACTTTATCAAGTTCCGTACTTTGAACTATGACTTATTTATTTTTTTGCTTTTCGAGACACCAATCGTGACACTTAAGTCTTCTTGCGCCCCGAAACACGTGATGTGGCAAAGCGTGTTTCGGTGCGGCAGTAAGTTCAAAGTACGGAACTTTAGGAGGATTCTGCGCATCCTTACTGCGCACAGAAATTCACACGCCAATTCTAGATCTTTTCTTTACCCTGCATTGGCCGTTCCGAAATTCAGTAGGGGACTGGGGCGAGTTTAAAATTTTAACCAATCGATAAACGGACACCACCACGTGAAAGATCATGTTAAGATTGGTCATTTGACCAAGTATGATGCTTTTAGGGTGGACAGAGACCAAGTTATGGACTATGAAATAGGGTTTAAAATCGATACTTACGTCTCTAATTTTGAGTCGACAGCTTCCCGCAAACAATATATATAAACTCTTAAAATTTCTTATCAGTTTGTGACAACTGTAAAATCCCGTCATGCACCTACTATTTGAAAGAAGCTGAGTTGGAAATCGTTATTTTTGCAAATCTTAAAGAGTATCATGGAAATCATAACAATGTTAAGAGTTTCATGATGATTTAGGGGGACGCTGTCACTTTTGTATGGATTTTGAACCATGTTTCAAGGCTCAGCTTAGTTTCTGTTCGTCCTAAAAGTATTAGCGGCGTTCCGGTGGCCCGAAGGGTCGCCAAACGGAGCCCCATAACCATATAGGGAAAAAGAAACCCATGAATTTTATTTTCTCATGGTTATCATGGGTAGCGGTATTGCTTGTGGGCGCGTACGCACGACGATGACGACGGTGGTGGAGTCGCGCAACATGGCGGCCATACAGCAATCAACCGTTAACCTACCGTTACCGACAGAAGATATTATGGACTTACTGAACCTCTGCCTTACATCGACTTACTTTCAGTACAACGGTAAACACTACAAACAGTTACATGGAACAGCCATGGGGTCACCTGTTTCTGTTGTTGTCGCAGAAATTGTGATGCAACACGTGGAGGAACGCGCCCTTGCAACTTGCCGACAAACAATACCGCTCTGGTTACGCTACGTTGACGACACCTTTACCGCCGTTCACAAAGACGAAATTGACGCTTTTCACGACCACCTTAACGAACAGAACGCTGACATCCAGTTTACCAAAGAAATCGAAGAAAATGGAAAACTTCCTTTTCTACACTGTTTGGTAAGCCGCGACAACAACGAACTACGAACGACAGTGTACAGAAAACCGACGCATACCAACAGATTACTTGACGAATCATCCTATAACCCGACTTCACACAAAGCCACGACTATAAAGACTTTAACGAGACGAGCGCAACTAGTTTGTGATACACCGGACAGCTTACGTGACGAAAACAAATACCTTGAACGTGTTTTTGTTAAAAACAACTACAACACTGACTTTATTAGACGAAACATTTACCGACCTACTGAAGCTGACGCAACGAACCAGAACCCGACACATGTTACTACAGTGACTATACCTTACATTAAGGGCACTTCTGAGACCATCTCACGGATCTTACAGCCCTACAACATCCGTGTAGCCCACAAACCTACAACTACGTTACGGCACTTACTGACTAACGTTAAAGACCGAGAAGAACCCAACAACAGACAGGGAGCAGTTTACAAGATCAAATGCTCTGACTGCGAGGCCTCCTACATTGGAGAGACTGGCAGAAACCTTAACACGAGACTGACTGAACACAAACGAGCCACGAGAAATGGTGATGCCAACAATCACATTGCTGTGCATCATCAACTGACAAACCACAACATTGACTGGGACTCTGCTCAATGCTTAACCTACAGTACTAACTATTTTCAACGACTGACTCTGGAGAGCTGGTATACTAACTTGAACAAACGCCTCTTAACAGATGTCAACATCTACCGGCACCTTACAAACGACTTATCCTTGACGAAAACGAAACCGACAAACGGACTTCTAACAGACCGACTTAATTTTGACTAACAATAGATTTAACTAACAAAAGACGGATCGAAACTGACTAATGACTGATGACAAACTTTACACGAGTCTTTCAGCCGATAACATCATGGCTTAACTGACCAATCGTTTTCAACTGACCAGACTTATAACAACATCGACTGACAGACACTATTCACTTGCTCTGAAGATGACTTCCGCTAAGGTTGTCGAAACGTCAGTCACCGAAAACAGTTCTTTTCAGAACTACACTCACCCGGACGATCACACAATACGAACTACTGATACTCCTGGGTTCAAACCATTTACTATGATACTCCAAATAATAGGTTGACAGAGACATGCAGCCTTGGTTTACCGTGTACTTCTTTGATATTGGACATCCATGTTATGATCAATTGATACCTGTCAAAACAAGGTATCTGCTGACCAGTATCACGTGACCATATCGCGGGCTCAAGTGTACAGCTCATCGAAATTTCTTGTTTTTTGATGTTGACCGCTGACCAAGTGCTGGTTCTTGATTAGATCGCGGGCTCATGTCAGGTTAACTTGTTGAAAACAGGGCAGGATTGTTCTGAAGCCTGTTAACGCTAGCCCAGGAATAAAATTTATTCCAATTATAGCTTTTTCTTCTATACAAATATTTTTTGCTGCTTTGTTTTGAGTATATGGTGATTGTAAAACTCAAAACAGAAAGTCACACAGTAAACAGAAAACCTCACCGCAAAGTTGCAAAACTCAAATCAACATTCTACCTTTTCCCGGGGTTAGCTCAATCGGGCACTGAACAACCCGGCCAAGGAGCTACGCTTTTAGGCTGGCCTAAATCTATATATAATACTTCGTTAAATCACCAATCTCAACTGACATGATCTTTCACGTGTCAGTTTCTCGATTTGTTAAAATTTGAAACTCGCTCCAGTTCCCTGCTGAATTTTGGAACGGCCAATTTTTTTCCCCAGAGGCCGCGCTCCTTTTGTTGAGCACCAAGAATCACGACATCTGGGAAAGTTCAATTTTCCGAGCATGCACAAAGTAATCAAAACGCACCATTGAATTCTGTTCTTTTTACCTCTTCTTTTAGCTATGCGACCCTTTCAAATGCCTCTTGAAGGGTTAGGTTTAGTGAAAACTTTGGTAAAATTTGGAATTATTTACGCAAA
This sequence comes from Platygyra sinensis, assembly GCA_019787425.1. Taxonomy (NCBI): domain Eukaryota; kingdom Metazoa; phylum Cnidaria; class Anthozoa; order Scleractinia; family Merulinidae; genus Platygyra; species Platygyra sinensis. Next base: position 6,617 of record JAHPZR010035671.1, read on the forward strand.
AATCCCACTTACATAGTACCTAATACAGTGCTTAATACGGGTTGTATTGTATACAGATATACGCGTGTTTTATCTTTGCAAGTTCGCATTATGTATTTTTAACTCTACTCTGAATGCGACCCACTGGCATTGCAGGCAGAAACGTTTTCTTCGTGGGATGATGGCTATGCATGATTTGTGAGTTCTTCAGAGCGATCTTTAGCGGTGTTAGATGTAAATTCCATATCTGTGTTGTTTCGTGAATAGTCGTCGTTGTTAATTTACCCAAAATGCTTCTCTAATTTCATAGCTATTTCTCTCGGGTGCAATTCAACTAGGTTATTCGACTAGGGCTTCTAAATAACTTTATTTAAGTGTCAAGTGTATTTAGCACTGTTGCGCTAATTGGAGACACGGTAAATAAGTAACCAATTGGTAGGAGGCTGACCAGTTGGTTATTTACACAACGCGGTCAAGGAAGTAGGGACTACCGAGAGCAAATCCAGATTGTAGTGGAGTGGAAGATTTGAACCAGGGACCTCCAACGTTCAAATCCAGCACCCTAAACCACTCGGCCACGTTGTTTTAATCTCTGTGCTTGCGAGGGTTTCTTGGAATTGCAGTCGAAAAAACAATTTCTATCGAAGAGATCCTTCGCAAAAACAGCTTTAAAGCAGGCAACGAAATTGTGACTTTGTCTGTTAACGTAGATTGCCAATACGAGACATTGTAACGGAGCTCCGTCGGTCCAAAGGACCGCCAAGCGAAGCACCATACCCATATACGAAGAAAAGGAAACCCCATGAATTGATTTTCTCATGGTTATCATGACTAGGGTATTGCTCGTGGACGTCGGATCCATGTTATGGTCAATTGACACCTGTCAAAACAAGGTATGCGCTGACCAGCATCATGTGACCATATCGCGGGCACAAATGTTGAGCTCATCGAGACCAAGTCTTATTAAATTGACTGCTGACCAACTGCTGGTTTTTTCGTGGGCACATGTCAGGTCAACTTGTAAACGGTGCTGAGTTATTCGAAAGCTGGTTAACGCTAACCCTGGATTAAAAGTTAACCGAAGTATAAATTTTCCTTGTATGCAAAGGTTTCCACTGCTTTTGTTTTGTGTATTTTGAGACTGTCCAAACTCAAAACAGAAGGCCAAACAATACACAGAAAACCTCCACACAAAGTTAAGAAACTCAAATGAAAACTATTGCTCATCCTGGGTTAGCTAAATCGGGCTTTGAACAACTTTGCTCAGTAGCTTGGCTAAATTTATATATTAGATTTGATATTCAGTCCTCCGATGGATAATGTTTACCAAGCGTGTTAAGTGGGTGTTTTTGTGGAGGATGACAATGTTTGTGATAGACCTTGGGCTGTCTTGATGACTAAAATTCTCCTCGCAGGATTGGCTATTTCTAGACACTTGGGGATTTCCGAGGCCCAGAGAAACCTAAAATTTACTTGAGAGGATTATCTTCGAAATATAACCCTTCATCCTCGCCTGGTACCGACTAACAGTTAACAACTAAAAACTGAACTACTACGCACGCTTTCATTGGTCGATAGGTGTGTTTAGCTGAGAGTATGTAAGTACGTTTCCGACATTTTAGATTTGTGCATATTTGTGAAAATTATTTTATAAAAGCAATAGAGCACTTTTTACACGTTTACATGAACATAGTATCATCTCAACACTCAGGGGCTTGCGATAATCTTTGAAAGTTAGGCAAAGCCTCTGATATGTCTCGGGTTTGCATAGCTGTCTCAAATTCTGCCAACCTTCCTCATATTTAGATGAGGCTATGTAAACATCGAACTAGTGCTCTGTTGCTTAATTGGGCAACCATCCTTATGTATCAAGGACTTAGGAGTATAAGATGACCTGTAAACCAGGATAGCCTCCAACAGCTGCCACATACTTACACATGAGAATCTGACCATACAATAAGTTTACTGTTCTTTAAAGAAAATAACAGATCAAATTACTCTAAACAACTTTAATCCAGGTCACCTTCGGACTCAATGCATCACCATAACAGCTGATGTAAAGCAAGCCCACAATAAATACCAATTTTCTATTTGTATAACAAACCTCTTGATTAAAACTTACTTTGTACACATGATAGCCTAATTTTCTACAAGTAAGGCTTTCAAACAAAAGTCAGTGCCCGGTAAAACTCTTATGTCAAATAGCACATTGAAATACCAAACAAATCTAACAACTGGCCCTGCTTAAAAAATACACATCAACTTACTCATTAAATTGGATTCCACAAATCTTAAGCAGTAACTAGTAATCTAAGTTACATCTACATGAGCCTGCACATAGTTTCTAAACTCCAAAAGCTTCTGCTAAATTCACAAGCTGAAAGATGGTTGATCAGTTCTATTTCTTCCAACGGAAGAGGTTATCATTGTTGAACAAATCAAATGGTGAATCCACTGGAGTCTTGTCTTCAACGCTTCCTTCCTTTAAGCACCTTTGCGAGAAAAACCTTGGAACGAAAATGATGAGAAGATTAATACGAATCAGAAATGATAACTGGTGCTTGCATATTTATTACAAGAAAAGAAGCAACGGCATGCCTGAAGCCCTTTTCATAGGTTTTCATTTCATTCGTTTCATTTCATTCATTCATTCATTTATTCATTCATTCACTCACTCATTCATTCATTCATCCATTCATCCATTCATCCATTCATCCATTCAGCCATTCAGCCATTCAGCCATTCAGCCATTCAGCCATTCATCCATTCATCCATTCATCCATTCCTCCATTCATTCATTCATCCATTCATCCATCCATTCATCCATTCATCCATTCCTCCATTCATCCATTCATCCATTCCTCCATTCATCCATTCCTCCATTCAATCATTCCTCCATTCCTCCATTCATTCATTCATCCATTCATTCATTCCTCCATTCATCCATTCATCCATTCATTCATATATCTATTTATCTATCTGTCTATTGAAGGACCCATGTTGATAATAATTTTTGTAACTGAAATGGTCATCATGCATAAATGTTTAAGACAATGCAAACCATCTCAACGTCACCAAACCATGATATACTGGCTGACATTGTTTTTATTGCTTTACCAAAAGCATCTTCTATATGCCCATTTTCTCAACGTGTAGAACTCTTTATCACACAATCTTTCCTCCCCTTGAAGAGTCAAAAGGATGCCTGAGTACCATAGAAAGACACAAGAAGGACATCAAGAAGAGAAGTAAACCTACCCGGTCTTCATGCACTGAAGGCCCTCAGCGCATTTAGGTGTGTCTCTTGATAAAATTCCCTTGGTACATGATTCTCCATCCTTCCTTAGTTCCTGGCACTTTCCCCCTTCAAATACATGGACCAAGCAAAAAAGGCCTGCATTGCACTGGCTGTCCTCATCACATGGTGACCCAACAAGACCTGTGTGCTCTGAAAAACAGAAAACAACCAATAAAATCAAAAACCAAAATGCATTAATCATGATCATGTATGTAGGGAAATGAAAAGTGATGTGGCTAACAGGCACTTGACTGAATTGAAGCCAACTTGGTCAGTCTTCCCCGGTGGTATCCTTAGGCAAGATACAATGTAATTTGCCCTTCATCACCAAACCTAAACAGATTAAACTGATAAACTTTAATAGATTCGTCCTCTCAAAGTTTTTTCAGAAACCAATTGCAATAACAATAACAGAAAGAAATGTTCTCTCACTGGTAAAAAATGCTACCAAAATGTCATGATACAAATAAAACAATACGTCAGTATATCATGGTTTGGTGACGTTCGAGATGGTTTGCATTGTCCTTAAACATTTTATGCATGTATGACCATGTTCAGTTACTAAATTATTATCAACATGGCGTCCTTTACAATAGACAGATAGATAAATAGGATATATTGACTCATGGACTGGATGAATGGATGAATGGAGGAATGAATGAATGGATGAATGAATGAATGGAGGAATGGAGGAATGATTGAATGGAGGAATGGATGAATGGAGGAATGGATGAATGGATGAATGGAGGAATGGATGAATGGATGAATGGATGGATGAATGGATGAATGAATGAATGGAGGAATGGATGAATGGATGAATGGATGAATGGCTGAATGGCTGAATGGCTGAATGGCTGAATGGCTGAATGGATGAATGGATGAATGGATGAATGGATGAATGAATGAATGAGTGAGTGAATGAATGAATAAATGAATGAATGAATGAAATGAAACGAATGAAATGAAAACCTATGAAAAGGGCTTCAGGCATGCCGTTGCTTCTTTTCTTGTAATAAATATGCAAGCACCAGTTATCATTTCTGATTCGTATTAATCTTCTCATCATTTTCGTTCCAAGGTTTTTCTCGCAAAGGTGCTTAAAGGAAGGAAGCGTTGAAGACAAGACTCCAGTGGATTCACCATTTGATTTGTTCAACAATGATAACCTCTTCCGTTGGAAGAAATAGAACTGATCAACCATCTTTCAGCTTGTGAATTTAGCAGAAGCTTTTGGAGTTTAGAAACTATGTGCAGGCTCATGTAGATGTAACTTAGATTACTAGTTACTGCTTAAGATTTGTGGAATCCAATTTAATGAGTAAGTTGATGTGTATTTTTTAAGCAGGGCCAGTTGTTAGATTTGTTTGGTATTTCAATGTGCTATTTGACATAAGAGTTTTACCGGGCACTGACTTTTGTTTGAAAGCCTTACTTGTAGAAAATTAGGCTATCATGTGTACAAAGTAAGTTTTAATCAAGAGGTTTGTTATACAAATAGAAAATTGGTATTTATTGTGGGCTTGCTTTACATCAGCTGTTATGGTGATGCATTGAGTCCGAAGGTGACCTGGATTAAAGTTGTTTAGAGTAATTTGATCTGTTATTTTCTTTAAAGAACAGTAAACTTATTGTATGGTCAGATTCTCATGTGTAAGTATGTGGCAGCTGTTGGAGGCTATCCTGGTTTACAGGTCATCTTATACTCCTAAGTCCTTGATACATAAGGATGGTTGCCCAATTAAGCAACAGAGCACTAGTTCGATGTTTACATAGCCTCATCTAAATATGAGGAAGGTTGGCAGAATTTGAGACAGCTATGCAAACCCGAGACATATCAGAGGCTTTGCCTAACTTTCAAAGATTATCGCAAGCCCCTGAGTGTTGAGATGATACTATGTTCATGTAAACGTGTAAAAAGTGCTCTATTGCTTTTATAAAATAATTTTCACAAATATGCACAAATCTAAAATGTCGGAAACGTACTTACATACTCTCAGCTAAACACACCTATCGACCAATGAAAGCGTGCGTAGTAGTTCAGTTTTTAGTTGTTAACTGTTAGTCGGTACCAGGCGAGGATGAAGGGTTATATTTCGAAGATAATCCTCTCAAGTAAATTTTAGGTTTCTCTGGGCCTCGGAAATCCCCAAGTGTCTAGAAATAGCCAATCCTGCGAGGAGAATTTTAGTCATCAAGACAGCCCAAGGTCTATCACAAACATTGTCATCCTCCACAAAAACACCCACTTAACACGCTTGGTAAACATTATCCATCGGAGGACTGAATATCAAATCTAATATATAAATTTAGCCAAGCTACTGAGCAAAGTTGTTCAAAGCCCGATTTAGCTAACCCAGGATGAGCAATAGTTTTCATTTGAGTTTCTTAACTTTGTGTGGAGGTTTTCTGTGTATTGTTTGGCCTTCTGTTTTGAGTTTGGACAGTCTCAAAATACACAAAACAAAAGCAGTGGAAACCTTTGCATACAAGGAAAATTTATACTTCGGTTAACTTTTAATCCAGGGTTAGCGTTAACCAGCTTTCGAATAACTCAGCACCGTTTACAAGTTGACCTGACATGTGCCCACGAAAAAACCAGCAGTTGGTCAGCAGTCAATTTAATAAGACTTGGTCTCGATGAGCTCAACATTTGTGCCCGCGATATGGTCACATGATGCTGGTCAGCGCATACCTTGTTTTGACAGGTGTCAATTGACCATAACATGGATCCGACGTCCACGAGCAATACCCTAGTCATGATAACCATGAGAAAATCAATTCATGGGGTTTCCTTTTCTTCGTATATGGGTATGGTGCTTCGCTTGGCGGTCCTTTGGACCGACGGAGCTCCGTTACAATGTCTCGTATTGGCAATCTACGTTAACAGACAAAGTCACAATTTCGTTGCCTGCTTTAAAGCTGTTTTTGCGAAGGATCTCTTCGATAGAAATTGTTTTTTCGACTGCAATTCCAAGAAACCCTCGCAAGCACAGAGATTAAAACAACGTGGCCGAGTGGTTTAGGGTGCTGGATTTGAACGTTGGAGGTCCCTGGTTCAAATCTTCCACTCCACTACAATCTGGATTTGCTCTCGGTAGTCCCTACTTCCTTGACCGCGTTGTGTAAATAACCAACTGGTCAGCCTCCTACCAATTGGTTACTTATTTACCGTGTCTCCAATTAGCGCAACAGTGCTAAATACACTTGACACTTAAATAAAGTTATTTAGAAGCCCTAGTCGAATAACCTAGTTGAATTGCACCCGAGAGAAATAGCTATGAAATTAGAGAAGCATTTTGGGTAAATTAACAACGACGACTATTCACGAAACAACACAGATATGGAATTTACATCTAACACCGCTAAAGATCGCTCTGAAGAACTCACAAATCATGCATAGCCATCATCCCACGAAGAAAACGTTTCTGCCTGCAATGCCAGTGGGTCGCATTCAGAGTAGAGTTAAAAATACATAATGCGAACTTGCAAAGATAAAACACGCGTATATCTGTATACAATACAACCCGTATTAAGCACTGTATTAGGTACTATGTAAGTGGGATTTTTGCGTAAATAATTCCAAATTTTACCAAAGTTTTCACTAAACCTAACCCTTCAAGAGGCATTTGAAAGGGTCGCATAGCTAAAAGAAGAGGTAAAAAGAACAGAATTCAATGGTGCGTTTTGATTACTTTGTGCATGCTCGGAAAATTGAACTTTCCCAGATGTCGTGATTCTTGGTGCTCAACAAAAGGAGCGCGGCCTCTGGGGAAAAAAATTGGCCGTTCCAAAATTCAGCAGGGAACTGGAGCGAGTTTCAAATTTTAACAAATCGAGAAACTGACACGTGAAAGATCATGTCAGTTGAGATTGGTGATTTAACGAAGTATTATATATAGATTTAGGCCAGCCTAAAAGCGTAGCTCCTTGGCCGGGTTGTTCAGTGCCCGATTGAGCTAACCCCGGGAAAAGGTAGAATGTTGATTTGAGTTTTGCAACTTTGCGGTGAGGTTTTCTGTTTACTGTGTGACTTTCTGTTTTGAGTTTTACAATCACCATATACTCAAAACAAAGCAGCAAAAAATATTTGTATAGAAGAAAAAGCTATAATTGGAATAAATTTTATTCCTGGGCTAGCGTTAACAGGCTTCAGAACAATCCTGCCCTGTTTTCAACAAGTTAACCTGACATGAGCCCGCGATCTAATCAAGAACCAGCACTTGGTCAGCGGTCAACATCAAAAAACAAGAAATTTCGATGAGCTGTACACTTGAGCCCGCGATATGGTCACGTGATACTGGTCAGCAGATACCTTGTTTTGACAGGTATCAATTGATCATAACATGGATGTCCAATATCAAAGAAGTACACGGTAAACCAAGGCTGCATGTCTCTGTCAACCTATTATTTGGAGTATCATAGTAAATGGTTTGAACCCAGGAGTATCAGTAGTTCGTATTGTGTGATCGTCCGGGTGAGTGTAGTTCTGAAAAGAACTGTTTTCGGTGACTGACGTTTCGACAACCTTAGCGGAAGTCATCTTCAGAGCAAGTGAATAGTGTCTGTCAGTCGATGTTGTTATAAGTCTGGTCAGTTGAAAACGATTGGTCAGTTAAGCCATGATGTTATCGGCTGAAAGACTCGTGTAAAGTTTGTCATCAGTCATTAGTCAGTTTCGATCCGTCTTTTGTTAGTTAAATCTATTGTTAGTCAAAATTAAGTCGGTCTGTTAGAAGTCCGTTTGTCGGTTTCGTTTTCGTCAAGGATAAGTCGTTTGTAAGGTGCCGGTAGATGTTGACATCTGTTAAGAGGCGTTTGTTCAAGTTAGTATACCAGCTCTCCAGAGTCAGTCGTTGAAAATAGTTAGTACTGTAGGTTAAGCATTGAGCAGAGTCCCAGTCAATGTTGTGGTTTGTCAGTTGATGATGCACAGCAATGTGATTGTTGGCATCACCATTTCTCGTGGCTCGTTTGTGTTCAGTCAGTCTCGTGTTAAGGTTTCTGCCAGTCTCTCCAATGTAGGAGGCCTCGCAGTCAGAGCATTTGATCTTGTAAACTGCTCCCTGTCTGTTGTTGGGTTCTTCTCGGTCTTTAACGTTAGTCAGTAAGTGCCGTAACGTAGTTGTAGGTTTGTGGGCTACACGGATGTTGTAGGGCTGTAAGATCCGTGAGATGGTCTCAGAAGTGCCCTTAATGTAAGGTATAGTCACTGTAGTAACATGTGTCGGGTTCTGGTTCGTTGCGTCAGCTTCAGTAGGTCGGTAAATGTTTCGTCTAATAAAGTCAGTGTTGTAGTTGTTTTTAACAAAAACACGTTCAAGGTATTTGTTTTCGTCACGTAAGCTGTCCGGTGTATCACAAACTAGTTGCGCTCGTCTCGTTAAAGTCTTTATAGTCGTGGCTTTGTGTGAAGTCGGGTTATAGGATGATTCGTCAAGTAATCTGTTGGTATGCGTCGGTTTTCTGTACACTGTCGTTCGTAGTTCGTTGTTGTCGCGGCTTACCAAACAGTGTAGAAAAGGAAGTTTTCCATTTTCTTCGATTTCTTTGGTAAACTGGATGTCAGCGTTCTGTTCGTTAAGGTGGTCGTGAAAAGCGTCAATTTCGTCTTTGTGAACGGCGGTAAAGGTGTCGTCAACGTAGCGTAACCAGAGCGGTATTGTTTGTCGGCAAGTTGCAAGGGCGCGTTCCTCCACGTGTTGCATCACAATTTCTGCGACAACAACAGAAACAGGTGACCCCATGGCTGTTCCATGTAACTGTTTGTAGTGTTTACCGTTGTACTGAAAGTAAGTCGATGTAAGGCAGAGGTTCAGTAAGTCCATAATATCTTCTGTCGGTAACGGTAGGTTAACGGTTGATTGCTGTATGGCCGCCATGTTGCGCGACTCCACCACCGTCGTCATCGTCGTGCGTACGCGCCCACAAGCAATACCGCTACCCATGATAACCATGAGAAAATAAAATTCATGGGTTTCTTTTTCCCTATATGGTTATGGGGCTCCGTTTGGCGACCCTTCGGGCCACCGGAACGCCGCTAATACTTTTAGGACGAACAGAAACTAAGCTGAGCCTTGAAACATGGTTCAAAATCCATACAAAAGTGACAGCGTCCCCCTAAATCATCATGAAACTCTTAACATTGTTATGATTTCCATGATACTCTTTAAGATTTGCAAAAATAACGATTTCCAACTCAGCTTCTTTCAAATAGTAGGTGCATGACGGGATTTTACAGTTGTCACAAACTGATAAGAAATTTTAAGAGTTTATATATATTGTTTGCGGGAAGCTGTCGACTCAAAATTAGAGACGTAAGTATCGATTTTAAACCCTATTTCATAGTCCATAACTTGGTCTCTGTCCACCCTAAAAGCATCATACTTGGTCAAATGACCAATCTTAACATGATCTTTCACGTGGTGGTGTCCGTTTATCGATTGGTTAAAATTTTAAACTCGCCCCAGTCCCCTACTGAATTTCGGAACGGCCAATGCAGGGTAAAGAAAAGATCTAGAATTGGCGTGTGAATTTCTGTGCGCAGTAAGGATGCGCAGAATCCTCCTAAAGTTCCGTACTTTGAACTTACTGCCGCACCGAAACACGCTTTGCCACATCACGTGTTTCGGGGCGCAAGAAGACTTAAGTGTCACGATTGGTGTCTCGAAAAGCAAAAAAATAAATAAGTCATAGTTCAAAGTACGGAACTTGATAAAGTGAACGAGTCATTTTGCAATTTATGTGCGTTGGCTCTTGGGCTGGCGTTACATATCTTCGCCATACAGTGCTGATGAGCCCCAGGAAGGGCGAAACAGCCATGACAGCTGTCCACTGTTGCGATCCTGCTTTATCGGTTGTTGTCATGTTGGTGTCTCGAAACGTCTCTCATGTAGTATCAGCTTTGCAGTCTATTATTGTCTTTATACACTAGTTTGGCTTATCAGATCTCTTGTAGATCCAACGATGACAGCGTTAATCGTTTCATCATGAAAATTTCGTAACAGAAAAAGGAATAAAACCTATTTTTTAGTAAGAAATTGCATTTCATATCAAGCCTGAACTTTTATTTTGCAATTTAATTGTGAAACCGGAAGTACAAAGTACAAAGGCACGTGTTATACTTTCGAAGGTTTTCGTTCAAAACAATTGGCTTGGCACTCTTTTATGCAAATTCGCTTCAACTTAGCCTTTTCACAAACTGTAGTTTATCTATAATGTAACCTTGATGATGGCGCAAGATGCAGCGAAACGTCGGTTTCTATCATTTATATTTCTTGTCTTATGTATATTGATAACGCATTAGGAAACTTGGCTTGAATCCGTCCCGCAATGTATTTAAAGCTAAGGATTGATTTTTTTCTTTTTTTTTCTAATTTCTTTTGCATCGCAAATAGTGTCATATCTAGTGACTCACATGACGGCTTTTTGACGGAGATTTAAATCCCCTATATAGAAAAGGACTTCCCCTTTCCGATACCAGATAATGTTATTCAAAAAGGCTCACGTTACTATTAGATTGCGGTGATATTATGCCTCTCAAGCTTTTTTCGCAGGGTTCCATTGATGAAAAAATCATTTATTGACTGCAACTCCTGGAACCTTTCACGTGCACTCGATTTTTCAGGGCAACCTTAAAGATTCTCGTAAGCGGTATCAAATCATACACGAAAGAAGCAACCGAAACAAAAGCGAAAACGTGAAATTAGGGAGGCAGAACCATCAAAACATTAAATCGTCGAAGAACCACGAAACAAGGACAGAAATGACATCTTGCCTCACTGACGATCTCTCTAAAGAGCACACGCGCGAGGAACAGACATCGTCTTATGATAGGAAAGGCGTATCACCAAAGTCTCTTCCTACTGCACCGACTATCGCTCGAGCCTTGAAGTTTGAGACGGTCGCAAATGCTTTGAACGTAACACTCGCAGACTGTAGCATCATTCTAGTGGGCCAGTCAAGCACAGAACAAATCACCAGCAATCACTACTGCGACAGAGACAGGCTTCAGGGCGAGAATGGGCCACAAGAACCCGACCCTGACGATCGTAGTGAGCGACGACGAAAGGGAGTGAGAGAAAAAGTCGAATTTCGCCAACAGGTTTTCAACAAAGGCGAGGTAAGATCAGACAGCGGCCCAAAGGGAGCAGATTGCACCCGTGACCAGACAGCAAAAGGGTTAGTGGATTGCCAAGTTCAGCCTTTGAGCGAAGCAAAGGAAAGAGGACACACTGTCCCGGGTGAAACGAGTATTGCCCTTGTCGAACTCCCGATTACCTCAATCAAGGTACAAGGTGATTTTACTGGAAAGCATAGCGAGGGCGAACGACTCCTCAAAACGCTCGAGCTTTGTCAAGACAACGGAATGTTTGACCAACACAAGCGCCTTGTCACGGAGAAAATTCATCACTATGAAGATACAAAAAATGCTGACATGGTTCTAGTCCTGAAGATAGAACAAGCAGTGGCCCTCTCGTACGAAAACAAATCCAAATCCGCGAAGAAAATGCTAATTTCAGTCACGAAATCTGACCTAAATGGCCAGGCTCTATATGGAGATGTGATATCGGCAAGAGCCTTCTATGTACTTGCTGCTCACATGAGGAGAGAAGAAAAGCACAGAAAATTGAAATTAACCCGGCTGTTTGAATATCTTCGACGCAGCGAACATCTCTTGCAGCAGTACGACTCTCCAGAGGATTGGGCTGACCTCTACTACACCTATGGCTGTTTATGGTTGGATTACATGACCCTGATACCGGATGACGCGAGAAATGCTCGTGCTCGTTACGCCACGCGGGATAACGCGAGATGCTGCTTTGAGAAAGCTCTCTTTTTCAGTCAACAAGACCATCGATTGAGAGTTCGGATTAAAAGGGAAAGGTACGCTCACATCAAACTTGCAACAATACTTCTAGACTGCTGTTCAACTGCCGCGCGGATTAAAAGAGAAAACCATTCCACCCTGCGACATCAAACAAGCTGAAGAGCACCTGAATATTGTTCAGTTCAAACTTGGTGACGGTCTCCCCGTAAGTACTTGGATACAGCTCTTGAAAACTCGATCGGATCAGTTTTACCGTCAAGGGTCATACAACCTAGCCAAAGAAGCAGTCGAGGAGGCTTTCCAACTCGCTTCCTTCCACAAATTTGACACCGAATTAAACAGTCTGCGAGGGATGATGGAGTTTTTTGAGATGAAATTTCATTCTCACCTAGTTTTCACCGAAGAATTCGAACCTTCCAGCAGCGAAGCCGCCTACAGTGCCAGTGGGTCGAATTCAGGATAAAGCGGGCGGATTATTGGAACTTCTCCGGAGGTGAACAATGCGGACATTTAGACAATAAATCTAACATGAGAAGTCTGTGCCTCAAAACAGTTTTTTAAATGGTTCCATCCATAAGATTTATTTCTTAACCTGGCCCGGTTGTTCAAAGGATGGATAACGCTATCCACCGATCCGATAAATCACCTATCCAGCGGATAGCCATGGGCTTTGTTTGGTTATACTCTATCCACTGGATAGCAGATTTGTCCGTGGATAGAGCTATGCCAACTTTCGAACAAACCGGGGCCTGGGTTGCGTAGTCTAGGACTCTGATCTAAGACCATCCCTTTCGGGGAAGGTTTTATGGGGTGATAGCTTTCTACAGCCGGCTAACCGTTTAAAATTTTGTGTCATATTACAATCATTTCATACATCGTCACCAGAATTTTTTTGCGGTTAACCAGGAGACATAAATCGGAGACGGATTCGAAAAGTCTTGGGATCCGCGCCCTGACCTATGAATGTGGGATAAGTTTTGTTATTTTTAGAAACAAATTGCGCCACATTGGCGCCAATAGATCCAGGCTGGATCCTGTCACATGTCCGCGGGTTCTCGCCGTTGGATGTTGTCACGTTGCATGATCACGTGAGTCGAGAGTTTGCGAGATTCTCTTGCGGAGTTTTCACAGCGATGACAGGGAATAAGGCGTAGGAATAAGAAACAGGGAGGGCTCTTGCTATGTACTTATGTTCTGAGCTAATGGACAAGGTGAGATTT
>JAHPZR010035672.1:0-14546 GCA_019787425.1 Platygyra sinensis
GTCGGGTTATAAGGCATGATTCGTCAAGTAATCTGTTGGTATGTGCGTTTCGGTTTCTCTGTACACCTGTCGTTCGTAGTTTTCGTTGTTGGTCGCGGCTTACCAAACAGTCGTAGACAAAGGAAGTTTTTTCCATTTTCCTTTCGATTTCCTTTGGTTAACTGGACTGTCAGCGTGTTCTGTTCGTTAAGGTGGTCGTGAAAAGCGGTCAATTTCCGTCCTTGTGAACGAGCGGTTAAAGGTGTCGTCAACGTAGCGTAACCAGAGCGGTATTGTTTGTCCGGCAAGTTGGGCAAAGGGCGTCGTTCCTCCACGTGTTAGCAATCACAAATTTCTGCGACAACAACAGAAAGCAGGCGACCCCATGGCTGTTCCATGTTACCTGTTTGTTGTAGGTTTACCGTTGTACTGAAGAGTAAGTCGAGTACGGCAGAGGTTCAGTAAGTCCATAATATCTTCTGTTCGGTAAACGGTAGGTTTTACGGTTGAGTGCTGTAAATGGCCGGCCAGGTTGCGCGCACTCCACCACCGTCGTCATCCGTCGTGCGTTACGCGCCCACAAGCAATACCGCTACCCATGGATCAACCATGAGAAAATAAAATTCATGGGTTTCTTTTTCCCTATTATGGTTATGGTGGCTCCGTTTGTGCCGACCCTTCGGGCCACCCGAACCCCGCTACTACTTTTTAGGACGAACCAGCAACTAAGCTGAGCCTTGTGAAAGCATGGTTCACATTCCATACAAAAGTGACAGCGTTCCCCCTAAATCATCATGAAACTCTTAACATTGTTATCATTTTCCAATGATACGTCTTTTAAGATTTGCACAAAAATAGGACGATTTCCCGAACTCAAGCTTCTTTCAAAATAGTAGGTGCATGACGGGCTTGTACAGTTGTCACAAACTGCATAAGAAATTTTAAGAGTTTCTATATATTGTTTGCGGGAAGCTTGTCCGACTCAAAATTAGAGACGTAAGTATCGATTTTACACCCTATTTCATAGTCCATAACCTTGGTCTATCTGTCCGACCCCTAAAAGCATCATAGCTTGGTCACATGACCAATTCTTAACATGATCTTTCACGTGGTGGTGTCCGTTTATTGCGATTGGTTAAAATTTTAAAACTCGCCCCAGTCCCCTACTGAAGTTCGGGAACGGGCCAATGCAGGGTAAAGAAAAGATCTAGAGATTGGCGTGTGAATTTCTGTGGGCGCAGTAGGGATGCGCAGAATCCTCCTGTAAAGTTCCGTACTTCTGACTTGACTGCCGCCACCGAAACACGCTATTGGCCACATCACTTGTATGTTTGCGGGGCGCCAAGAAGACTTAAGTGTCACGATTGGTGTCCTCGAAAAAGCAAAAAAAATAAATAAGTCATAGTTCAAAGTACGGAACTTGATAAAGTGAACGAGTGCATTTTGCAATGTATGGTGCGTTGGCTCTTGGGCTGGCGTTCATATCTTCCGCCCATACAGTGCTGATGAAGTCACCAGGAAGTGCGAAAACAGCCAGTGACCAGCTGTCCACTGTTGCGATCCTGCTTATATCGGTCTACGTTGTCATGTTGGTGTCCCTCGAAACGTCTCTCATGTAGTTTATCATTGCTTTGCATGGTCGATTATTGTCTTTAGACACTAGTTTGGCTTTATCTGACAGATCTCTGTAGATCCAACGATGACAGCGGTTAATCGTTTTCATCATGAATAGTTCGTAAACAGAAAAAGGAGCTAAAACCTATTTGTAGGTAAGAAATTGCATTTCATATCCAAGCCCTGAACTTTTCGTTTGCAATTTAATTGTGAAACCGGAAGTACAAAGTAACAAAGGCACGTGTTTTATAACTTTCGAAGGTTTTCGTTTCAAAACAATTAGGCCTTGGCACTCTTTTATGCAAATTCGCTTCAACTTAGCCTTTTCACAAACTGTAGTTTATCTATAATGTAACCTTGATGATGGCGCAAGATGCAGCGAAACGTCGGTTTCTATCATTTATATTTCTTGTCTTATGTATATTGATAACGCATTAGGAAACTTGGCTTGAATCCGTCCCGCAATGTATTTAAAGCTAAGGATTGATTTTTTTCTTTTTTTTTCTAATTTCTTTTGCATCGCAAATAGTGTCATATCTAGTGACTCACATGACGGCTTTTTGACGGAGATTTAAATCCCCTATATAGAAAAGGACTTCCCCTTTCCGATACCAGATAATGTTATTCAAAAAGGCTCACGTTACTATTAGATTGCGGTGATATTATGCCTCTCAAGCTTTTTTCGCAGGGTTCCATTGATGAAAAAATCATTTATTGACTGCAACTCCTGGAACCTTTCACGTGCACTCGATTTTTCAGGGCAACCTTAAAGATTCTCGTAAGCGGTATCAAATCATACACGAAAGAAGCAACCGAAACAAAAGCGAAAACGTGAAATTAGGGAGGCAGAACCATCAAAACATTAAATCGTCGAAGAACCACGAAACAAGGACAGAAATGACATCTTGCCTCACTGACGATCTCTCTAAAGAGCACACGCGCGAGGAACAGACATCGTCTTATGATAGGAAAGGCGTATCACCAAAGTCTCTTCCTACTGCACCGACTATCGCTCGAGCCTTGAAGTTTGAGACGGTCGCAAATGCTTTGAACGTAACACTCGCAGACTGTAGCATCATTCTAGTGGGCCAGTCAAGCACAGAACAAATCACCAGCAATCACTACTGCGACAGAGACAGGCTTCAGGGCGAGAATGGGCCACAAGAACCCGACCCTGACGATCGTAGTGAGCGACGACGAAAGGGAGTGAGAGAAAAAGTCGAATTTCGCCAACAGGTTTTCAACAAAGGCGAGGTAAGATCAGACAGCGGCCCAAAGGGAGCAGATTGCACCCGTGACCAGACAGCAAAAGGGTTAGTGGATTGCCAAGTTCAGCCTTTGAGCGAAGCAAAGGAAAGAGGACACACTGTCCCGGGTGAAACGAGTATTGCCCTTGTCGAACTCCCGATTACCTCAATCAAGGTACAAGGTGATTTTACTGGAAAGCATAGCGAGGGCGAACGACTCCTCAAAACGCTCGAGCTTTGTCAAGACAACGGAATGTTTGACCAACACAAGCGCCTTGTCACGGAGAAAATTCATCACTATGAAGATACAAAAAATGCTGACATGGTTCTAGTCCTGAAGATAGAACAAGCAGTGGCCCTCTCGTACGAAAACAAATCCAAATCCGCGAAGAAAATGCTAATTTCAGTCACGAAATCTGACCTAAATGGCCAGGCTCTATATGGAGATGTGATATCGGCAAGAGCCTTCTATGTACTTGCTGCTCACATGAGGAGAGAAGAAAAGCACAGAAAATTGAAATTAACCCGGCTGTTTGAATATCTTCGACGCAGCGAACATCTCTTGCAGCAGTACGACTCTCCAGAGGATTGGGCTGACCTCTACTACACCTATGGCTGTTTATGGTTGGATTACATGACCCTGATACCGGATGACGCGAGAAATGCTCGTGCTCGTTACGCCACGCGGGATAACGCGAGATGCTGCTTTGAGAAAGCTCTCTTTTTCAGTCAACAAGACCATCGATTGAGAGTTCGGATTAAAAGGGAAAGGTACGCTCACATCAAACTTGCAACAATACTTCTAGACTGCTGTTCAACTGCCGCGCGGATTAAAGAGAAAACCATTCCACCCTGCGACATCAAACAAGCTGAAGAGCACCTGAATATTGTTCAGTTCAAACTTGGTGACGGTCTCCCCGTAAGTACTTGGATACAGCTCTTGAAAACTCGATCGGATCAGTTTTACCGTCAAGGGTCATACAACCTAGCCAAAGAAGCAGTCGAGGAGGCTTTCCAACTCGCTTCCTTCCACAAATTTGACACCGAATTAAACAGTCTGCGAGGGATGATGGAGTTTTTTGAGATGAAATTTCATTCTCACCTAGTTTTCACCGAAGAATTCGAACCTTCCAGCAGCGAAGCCGCCTACAGTGCCAGTGGGTCGAATTCAGGATAAAGCGGGCGGATTATTGGAACTTCTCCGGAGGTGAACAATGCGGACATTTAGACAATAAATCTAACATGAGAAGTCTGTGCTCAAAACAGTTTAAATGTTCCATCCATATAGATTTATTTCTTAACCTGGCCCGGGTTGTTCAAAGGATGGATAACGCTATCCACCGGATAAATCACTATCCAGCGGATAGCATGGTTTGTTTTGTTAATACTTATCCACTGGATAGCGATTTATCCGGTGGATAGAGCTATCCAGCTTTCGAACAACCGGGGCCTGGTGCGTAATCTAGACTCTGATCTAAGACAATCCCTTTCGGGAAGGTTTTAATGGGGTGATAGCTTTTACAGCCGGCTAACCGTTAAAATTTTTGTTCATATTACAATCATTTCATCATCGTCACCAGAATTTTTTTGCGGTTAACCAGGAGACATAAAATCGGAGACGGATTCGAAAGTCTTGGGATCCGCGCCCACCTATGATGTGGGATAATTTTGTTATTTTTAGAACAAATTGCGCCACATTGGCGCCATATATCCAGGCTGATCCTGTCACATGTCGCGGGTTCTCGCGTGGATGTTGTCACGTTGCATGATCAAGTGGTGAGAGTTGCGAGATTCTCTTGCGGATTTTTCACAGCGATGACAGGGAATAAGGCAGGAATAAGAAACAGGGCTCTTCTATGTACTTATGTTCTGAGCTAATGGACAAGGTGAGATTTTCCTGGTAGAGAATCTCTTCAATTTCGCGCTGTGAATCAATAACATCTGCTCGCGCTAGTTGTGCGCAGAAACTTTTGCGTTTGTTCCGTATAAAGAAAACTCGGGTGCGAACAAAATCTGGGGTGGTCCATAGGGTAGGCCATAGCGTATAACAAACTAAATGTGAAATTTTGAATGTTTTTAGGCCAAATTTGTTAATATGAAATTGACACGGTTTGGAAGGAAAATTGTAAATACGCGCAATCATAAATACTAAAAAATAAAGAAATAAAATTGCTAGCTTTTTCGTATCCTTAACTTTGAGAAATTTGTACCTTGAAACTGTCACTTCATAGATCGACCTGAATCCTTCTTGAATATCGATCAATGGTGGATACCAAATGTCAGAAACATTTCAATATATAAACAATTTAACATTTAAACTATGAAACCCGGGAAGTACAAGTAATAAAACCACAATACGAAGACACTTTCCCTTCTAGACTTTTGAAGTCTTTCGTTTCGAGGCCCAGCTTCCATATTATAAAAGTTCACCGTTCTGAATGCGTTTTCAGGCGCGGATCCAGGGGAGGTGAAATGGGTGAATTTTCACCCCCCCGCCCCTTTTTCTAAGCCCCCTTCTTCCTTTTTTTTCTTATCCCTCATATATTGAAATAACATTTGATTCCTCTGACATTATTACAAAAATTCATCCCCCTTTTCAAAATCCTGGATCCGCCCTTGGTTTTGTTTTGCTGACGTACAAAAGGGTCACTGCACTCAAGCTTACTCACAGAAGTGTCAATAACGACAAGTTTTTCTGTCGAGGTGATTGTTGAAAACTTTGGCTTGCATGCAGATTAGTACACAATCGAAGAGCTTTCAGGGAATATTTACATGTAACCAAGATTATTATTATTCAAATTTCATACACTGTACGAATTCTGTTTTTCTGATTGGTTGATTTGTACCACGTGACACTGGGTTGTGACGAAACAACCTCCTTGACGTCATTATCGTGGTGTAATAGCCCATTTCACGGTTAATTGTTCTCATTTGCATTACAATGTAATCCAACGTGGATGCGAGGCAATTTCGGGCTAAAACTGCAAAATAGCCCGAAATTGCCTCACATACATGCTAGAATTCATTGTAATGCAAATGAGAAAAGCTAACCGTGAAAAGGGCTATAGCCGGGGTGTAAATTCAATCCCAGCACCACTGTCATTACACCATGACTGCAGCTTACTCAAAGTTTGACGATTTTTGTTTGCAGTGTATCCAATTTGAATAATAAAAATGTTATCGTACTCATTGTTCGTAAATTATCGGAATTTACCTGCACGAGTTCACTAACAATGAACGAGAAATTTCAATAGCGCACGAGGCCGCCGAGTGCGGTTTTGAAAATTTTGAGTTCATTGTTAATGAACGAGTGCAGGTAAATCCCCGTAATTCACGAACAATGAGTGCGTTAACCTGTAAATTTACAACAGAGAATTCCAGGTCCTCTAGGATACTAATACGCCTGGGTTCACAGGGTTTGGTCGGCGAAAAGCAGGAAATTTGGTGTTCAAGTACATAAGGCATACCCGAGTCTGCTCCTTTCAGTTTATTTAGACGCAATATTCAAGTAAGGTGTTAAATTTTTCTCTGCCCTCGTTAGGTAGGTATACCTGTAGGTATACAGTTATATCCTGGTCTGCTTGAGATATCCAAATCCTTTCAGTTTATTTAGTCGTAATATTCAATTAAGACGTGACATTTTTTCTCTGCTCTCGTGAGTTACTCTTTAGCCCAGTTACCGTCATCGAAGTTTTGGAAATGTTGGGATCTATTTAATTTGCATAATCCCGGTACATAATCCTTCAATCCCCTCCCCGGCCCCTCACCCTTCACCCCTCACCCCTCACCCCATCGATCCCCCGGCTATTTCCCAGTGATCTGTGCGAGTGTAGTTTGGCGCGTGTGCAAGAAAGATGGCGGACCATTGAGTTAGTTTTTCGTAATTTCACAGGTTAGTTCCTTGTTTAAAACCGCCTTGACCCAGTGATGTTACTTGATGTGGGCTAATTTGCTTTTATTTTTGCATGTCAGAGTCAAAAGATGGAATATGGAGACGTCTGTTGGTTGACAACCTCTGAAGACCTCCGGACGAAGGTAAGCTCATGAATTAACTTTCAAATTGATTTACAGTGTGATTTCCTGACTGTTTGATGTAATAAATACTACAATAGATAATAAGAATAAAAAACGTTGCGTGTGAAACCCATCTATCAGAATTTATTATGGCATGCTAGAGGAATATGAACTGATAAACTTGCAACGGTGGTACTTGTATGAGGTCTTACATACCTGCCAACTGATGATGGGTTTATTTCTCTCATGTATGAAGGCTGTTTACGAATGCACTGGTTACTTCCATAGCAGAAAATTATTCCTATTGTACCCGACATTCAGGTTTATCACTCACAAGAAATCCAGCCAGCCAGCCAGCCAGCCAGCAAACAAATACTATAAGGAAATAACGATTGCTGTGAGTAGTCCGCTCTGTCTTCGCCCATAAAAACAGTTTTAGACTGCGCTCAGTTATGTTACACAATTGCGCCGACATAACGACGTTCTGAAATATTTGCAATTGAGGTCTGCTCACAGCCACAGATTTTTTTATATGGTGGTTAACGCCCAAGTCGCTAGTGGAGGGTGGATGCCCAAGAAGCCTGGGGCTGCAACCGCAATCACAACCCCAAGGCACTAGAACACCCGACTGGCCTGCCCAACCAGCAACCAAGCCACGAGCCCCCCGTGTAGTATCGTACATTAGGACTGGGCTCTAGGCCCACTGCATGCTGGGTCCATGCAGGCCCGGTTACCAGGTGGTTGTAGTTCGTAAGCCAGCATGGCAGGTGTAATCTATTAAATTGGCGACGAGGACCAAACAAAAATGCCAGACGAAAACGACACTAGCCCGAAAGGAAAGTCAGGAGTTCTTGCCAGCGTAGGACCAAGCGTGGGAGCCTTAAGTTTGAGTGGTGAACCAGGGCAACGCGAGAAGACGTGGAAGTTGTGGAAGGATCGTTTCGTAAGAGCCACTCGATGGATGGCAGTCAATGATGCCGACAAGCTAGACTTACTGAAGAAGAAGCTCCAGAAGCTACTCCAAACACGGCCCGAACAGCCCACAGATTACAAATCGCATATCGAATCGCAACAACACCTTAGAGTTGTATAAGTGGTTCAACACAGAATGGTCACCAGACATGTACTTCGCTGACTTCGAGACGAAATGCAGAGAGCAAGCGCTTCATTGCGATTTCCTCATCACACTGGACAACGCAATCATCATGATGACTGTGGTCAAAACCAGCAACGTCGAGCTTCGGAATGAAATCATTAGAAAGAATGGAGACTTGAAATCGGTAAGAGAAACAGTTAAGGCTTTTGAGATAGCAAGTGAAGGCAGTAAAATGATGAAACACGTGGAGGAAGTCAACAGTCAAGACACAGGTGATCCACAGTTGAAACGAGTTTCCACACCAGGACGGTTTAGCATGAGAAATAAAGGACCGAGTCGTACCGCTGACCCTTCGCAGGCACAGACCAGGCCGTCTTGCACTAAGTGCGGGAATGAGGCACATGTCAACAAGAATACCTGCCCAGCTACTGGAAGGAGATGCCTCAAGTGTGGACGTCTTAATCACTTTGCCCGCGTGTGCAAGGGTGCAGCCAATGACAGGAAAGACAAGCGAACCAACGTAGTGGAGTGTGAGCAGCAAACCACCGTACACAGTGTGTCTCAAGAGGAGAACTTTTTAGAGGACGTGTATCTGCTATCAGCTAAAGGAAGGAAAATCACAGAATCCAACTGTCGCAGTTCACATCAATGGCATTCTCATCAGTCTACACCTGGACACGCAGGCTGATGTCACAGTAGTTACTGAAAAGCATTATGGGAAGCTTAAGGCCAATTGTCCCCTACAGCAAACAAGCATAGCAATCAGGAGCTACTCCGGAGAAGGGAAGGGCTCGCTGTTACCGGTGCTAGGGGAATTCACTGCAACACTCACTCGAGGAGAGAAGGAGATAGCAGAGCTAGTCCTCCTAGTTGAGGAGTACAGGGACGTGTTTTCAGGTTTAGGAAAGCTGAGAGGCGTCAAGGTGAAATTGCACGTGGATCCAGACGCAAAAGGCGCCGTGCAGAAACAGAGAAGAATATCCCTACCGCTCAAAGACAAATTTGATGAGATTCTTGACAAAAGGGAGGAAATGGATATCATGGAAAATGTCAGAGATGAGCCAACAGAATGGTGCAGTAATGTTGTTCTTACCCCAAAGAAAGGCGGAGAAAACATCAGGGCAAGTCTGGACACGACAGATGCCAACAAGTATATAAAGAGAACCAGACCTGCCATCCCCACATTAAGAGAGCTGGAGACAAGACTTAATGGGGCCATGTATTTCTCTCACTTAGACATGAACGATGGTTACATGCAGCTGGAACTCGCCGATCGAGGAAAGCACATTACCACATTACCACATTTTACACTCACAGAGGGCTGAAACGCTTCAAAAAGCTGCATTTCGGGGTCAACAGCACGGCAGAGATCTTTAATGAGGAGGTTCGCAAGGTCGTAGCACAGGAGCCAAATGCTGTCAGCATCTATGATGACATACTGGTCTTCGGCGCAACGCCCGAGGAACACGACAAAGCACTCAGGCATATATTCAAGCTGTGGCGCGAGCACGGGCTCACGCTTAGCCTGAAGAGGAGCAGTTCTTTGGAAAGGTGTTCTCAAGTGAAGGAATATCACCCGACACAGATAAGGTAGCAGCCCTGAAGGCAGCAGGTCCTCCGCAGTCAGCCGCAGAGGTACGTTCCTTTCTATTCTTCGCTGGGGCAAATGCAGACTTCATGGAAGGATTTTCACAAGCCACTGCCCCGCTCAGAGAGCTGCTAAAGGTGAATGCTAAGTTCCAGTGGACGCCAGAGTGCCAAAGGTCATTTGAGCGGGTCCAAGAAATGCTGACGGATGACACAGTAATGGCATACTTTGATCCAGGACGGAAGACAAGGCTGAAGACC
Organism: Platygyra sinensis; assembly: GCA_019787425.1. Classification (NCBI taxonomy): domain Eukaryota; kingdom Metazoa; phylum Cnidaria; class Anthozoa; order Scleractinia; family Merulinidae; genus Platygyra; species Platygyra sinensis. The sequence goes on from JAHPZR010035672.1 coordinate 9,799, forward strand.
GATGCAGGCCTAGGTGGAATGGCAGCCACCATGGAGCAGTATGACGCTGAAGCCAAGAGATGGCGACCAGTCACTTATTGTTCAAGAGCATTCACTGACACCGAGAGAAGATACTCGCAGCTAGAGAAGGAAGCCAAAGCTGTGGAGTGGGGTATCTTTGCCAATCAGATATACCTTTACGGCATGGGAAACACGTTTGAGGTTGACACCGACCACAAACCACTGGTACCACTGCTCTCAGGTAACGGGGCAACTGCACCACTCCGTATAGAGAGGATGCGTGTCCGCCTTCAAGGCTTTAACTACCGCATCAATTACGTACCCGGAAAGAAAGGGGGATCGGAGAACAATGAAGCAGACTACCATTCACGGCATCCACGGCTATACAAAAGAGCCAGGCCTGTAAGAGCCAAGCTGAATTTGAGCTAAGAGAGACAGTGGAAGAGTTCGAGAAAGATATCATGACTATTGGTGGTTTGCATCGAAAATAAAAATCGTAACCATTCAATAAATTAAGTTAAGAATCAGGTATATGATAGATAATTGATAGACAAAAAACATCGCCGAGATTTAGGTCTGTGCGGTTTTTCATTGCCGCGTTATTCGGTAAACAGTTTCAGCTAAATTTATAGAGCTTTGTATGGAGACGCCATGTTGGTGCCCTTCCGAGGGGCACCAACATGGCGGCCGGAAACCAACAGAAACATCTGTCATTGAGTTTTGCCACTGAAACGAAAAATTATTACTCTAGAGTTCTGAGACATTGAAAGTAATACTTCTTCTAGTGCAAGAACTGTCCAGTTACCAATAACGTAAGCGATAACTGCTCTTTTGCCCTACGCGGGATCCTTCTCGGACCGCCATTTGACGTCACGCAACGCATAAACTTGGAAATTCAAATGTCCTCTTTTAGAAAATGAAGAAACCTATCGAGCTTAAACGTCGTAAAACGCCAAGTTTTTATAAGGTCTTATGTCTGATGTCACTAAAACGCCAGTAGGATTGCTAATTTGTAATTTTGGAAAATGATGACGTCACATGAAAACAAAGAATAGTGAAATCATCAGTGCCTGAAGCAGTTACCTGGCAGGAGCTGCTTAAAGAAACACTCTCGGACACTGAACTGTCAAACTTGAAGACACCACAGCTAGAGGATACCTCACGGCGCAAGAGAAGAGAGCATTGGGGCCACAATATGACGCCATTTTCACAGGGTAGTAGTAGGAGGGCTGGTAGTCCGAGGTCCACGAATGGTAGTCCCCAGAATGTTGCGGGATAAGGTGGTCAAGCTCGCGCACGAAGGCCACCAGGGTATCACCAAGACCAAGGAGTACCTGCTTACCAGAGTGTGGTTTCCAGGGTTAGACAAAATGGTGGAGGCGCACATCCAGCACTGCCACCCATGCCAAGTCGTCAGCATGTCATAGGAGAGAGAGCCGTTGCGTATGACACCCTTGCCCAGCGAACCCTGGAAAGAGGTTGCCGTAGACTTCTGGGGCCCCATCCATACTGGAGAGTATCTGTTGGTTACAGTATGCAAGCAGTATAGATGGGCAGAAGTAGAATTTGTCACCTCCACTAGTGCCAGGGCGGTGATACAGAAGATAGATAAAACCTTCGCCTCGCTGGGCATACCAGTTTCTGTAAGCAATGACAATGGACCTCAACAGCCAGGACTTCCGTGACTTTAGCAAGTACTTGGGCTTTCGTCACGAGCGGAAGGCGCCGCTGAATCCGCAAGCCAATGCAGAGGCCGAGCAGTTCATGAGAGTACTGAAGAAGCTGTACCAAATAGGCAAGTCAAGTTGACGGGATCGAATTTCAAGCAAGAGGTGTTCAGATTTCTTCGTGCCTACAGAGCGACACCTCATCGCACCACTAAAGTTGCTCCAGCAGATCTGACGTATTCTGGTCGCAAGTATCGCACAAGGCTTCCCATTGGAGTAACTCCTCGTGAACATAACTCTGAAGAACTGTTCCAGAGAGATCTTGAGAAGAAAATGCAAATGAAAGCGTATGCGGACAACAAGAGGTATGTCAAACCCTCTGACATACAGGTGGGAGACTCTGTGCTGGTCCGAAGAGAGGCAATTAACAAGGCCACACCTGCCTACGAAGCAGAACCACTGCGGTGCAATACCTGAAAGGCACCAGGGTGGTGGCCAAAAGGCCCGATGGCGGCTTTGTCACGAGGACCACAGCTCGCTTTAAGAAAGTTCCCTTTAGATCGATGGAAGAAGCTCGCAGGTGATCCAGTTCAGAATGGCCAACAGAGCCTGTCAATGAATCACCACCGAGAAGCAGAGAAGATGAGCATGACAGTCAATGAGTCCATCCCCGCAGATGCGGCCCCTCCAGTCAGCCTGCCACCACCACTTGCCAGGGAAGAGGGACCAAGGAGGAGTGAGGAGGCACCGAAAAGATACGGACACTTATCTAAAGGAAAAGTACCCGGACTTTCAGCTATAATGCTGAAGTTAGATAACTGTTGCCAGACCAGGAAGGACTTTAGATACTGACTTCTTTCGTGTTTAGTTCTTGCTTTTTAGGATACCCCCATGGAACTATCCGTAAGCAAGGGGGAAATGTAGTATCGTACATTAGGACTGGGCTCTAGGCCCACTGCATGCTGGGGCCACGCAAGCCCGGTTGCCAGGTGGTTGTAGTTCGTAAGCCAGCATGGCAGCTTTAGTCTATTAAACCCCGCGCCAAGCCCCCCTCAGGCACCTGTCACACTCGAGCCAGATAGCTCAGTGGAAAGGAGATTATAGGGGGGGATAGGGAGGGAACACCGAGAACCGAAAAATGACAAGCACATGGGCACATGGGAGACAAGGATGTAAGCAATAAATACGAGTCTGTGTTTTTGTTCATACCCTTGACCTCCGGTAAATTTTCATATTAACAGGGGCGATTTCCTGTTATTAGGGGTGGTCCATGGGGTGGTCCATGGACCCCAGTCCATGCTTTGTACACGTCCGTTGGATCACTGTTGCTCGTACTAAATTTAGATGACGATTTCGACAGTGATATCAATGATATTGTGTGAGCTGCTTCATCCAAAGATTATTGCACGGGTCAGGAAGATTTGCAGTCAATGAATGTGAAACAGTATTCCTAGTCAATGAACTGCTAGAACTGCATGGCAGATTGAAAGGACTTGAATATTAAAATGAAAATCTCATTCAAAATACGCGTGATTCAAATAACAGCCCGTCAAGCGCGCGCTGAGGAAAAAAACGCGTGAAGTTTCTTGAAAACGTAGCGTGAGACTTATGCGCAAGCCAGAGATTTGTAGACCTCTGGAATGGCGATGTGGTCATTTCCGGATTGCGGATCCTGTACTGAAAACCAGGCTTAGCCTCATGTCCAACAACTCTGACATTTCCAAAATTCATTTCGTGGTTGTTTTCATGGACATGGCAGGAAGATCTTAGAGTTGTGGTCAAACATGGAAACAGCCCTTTTGTGTTCCGCAATCCGAGTTTTAAGTGATCGTTCAGTCTGACCGTAGTATTCAAAACTGCAGTTGGTGCAACAGATTTTGTTGACTGTGCCAGACTGTGGCCTGTCAACCCTTTCTTGGGCTTTCGGTCGCGGGAACAAACTGTTCAAAGTTCTCAATGGTTTGAAGGCGACTTTGATTTATTGCTGCTTCAATATTCGACTGATCCTTTCCGAAATGCACCAACTGCAGTTTTGTATACTACGGTCAGACTGAACGATCACTTAAAACTCGGATTGCGGAACACAAAAGGGCTGTTTCCATGTTTGACCACAACTCTAAGATCTCCTGCCATGTCCATGAAAACAACCACGAAATGAATTTTGGAAATGTCAGAGTTGTTGGACATGAGGCTAACTATCACGAGCGACTTTTCTTGGAAGCCTGGTTTTCAGTACAGGATCCGCAATCCGGAAATGACCACATCGCCATCCCAGAGGTCTACAAATCTCTGGCTTGCGCATCATAAGTCTCACGCTACGTTTTCAAGAAACTTCACGCGTTTTTTTCCTCAGCGCGCGCTCGACGGGCTGTTATTTGAATCACGCGTACTAACGCTCTTGTAAGTAGTAAGCATGCTCAACACAGGGACCAAAACAACTAAATATTTATTGAAACTACAAATAAACTAGCAACAGGAAGGTGGGAAACAGTAAAATGACTCTAAATTTAGTCAAGTTCCAGAGATGAAGTGGGAGAGAAAGCCCTTACAGTGGCAAGACAATATTTTGCATGAAAAAATGTGAATTAAACACTACAGAAAATAGAAATCTACATATATCTGCCTTGATTGAGTAAAACACAGGCAGGGAACTGCTAGGGAAAACTAACTATCTTGGCCTTGACCTTCCCTACAACACTAAGTTCCAATACTTCTTCCCCCCCCCCCCCCGATTCCATGAGGTCAAGCATGCACCTTTAATTTCTTTAAACCCTCCCATTTGCACTGTTTCCAGACCAAGTTCCTTATGTTTTAATCCCTAGCTATCATATTTACAACTCATTTTCAAAGTTTACTTATATATTTTGCATCATTTTTCAGTGTGCTTTCTCTATATAAGCTTACATCAAGGCATTCAATCTGTAAGGGAATGAAAGAGCAACAGCAATTCTAACAATTTTAATTTTAATTTATCACTCTTTTATTGTGCCATCGTAACAAACTGTTTCGTAAGAAAACGTCTGGGAACAAGGAATAGCAACATGTACAGTGACACTGAACTAATGAACTTATGTCTGACAA
>JAHPZR010035673.1:0-5000 GCA_019787425.1 Platygyra sinensis
AAAAAAAAAAAAAAAAAAATAGAAGGCAGAGCAAGAAACCGTCCAGCCTCCGGCTGCGCGGTTTAAAAAAAAAAAAAAAAAAAAACCGAAGGCAGAGCAAGAAACCGCCCAGCCTCCGGCTGCGCGGTTTAAAAAAAAAAATAAACCGAAGGCAGAGCAAGAAACCGCCCAGCCTCCGGCTGCGCGGTTTAATTAGAGTCAAGCTTTTTGTCCTCAACGAAAACGACGCAACATTTGGATCCCTGCCAGTCACCCAGTCGTCACATGGGCTCTACGCTACGTTCGATTTTACTCAGTAAACTAGGAGTTTCAATGTGAAAGTTAGTGCTGGCGTCAGAGCTTGAAGGAAATACTGATAATACGCGTTACTTGAAATAAACGGTATAATAGGAGTTGGTGTAGCTAGTTAAGTTTTAAAGGCATTTTGTGAAACAACAACAGAGCCCCAAAATATTTTTCTCCACTTGAGAAAAGAATGTAACAAATGCTACAACTTGGTTTAAGAGACCCAGGAAACCTTAAGTAGATGGATTTCCACAAGTATTCTTTTTAAAAATTAGCCTTTATGCTAAACGTTACCAGTAAAAGAGAAAATGAGACGTTTTTAATTACACGAATTTGTGAGTTTACCGAAACTTGGGTCGTCACGCAACGTGACATCGAAGGTCATATCAAATCGCATTAAAGCAAGGAAATCAAAATCCACAGAACAACATGACTGCAAGCTTTTCTTTCGCCTCGACGGCACACGTAACTCCAGTGGTCGAATTATCTAACTCAACGGGCTGAGATTTTGAGTCGACGATCACATTTAACGCCTCAACGGGCGAAGAATACTGTGAATGATTTGTCTGTGGTTTCGATTTCGACATAACGCAAGCTAAAGCAGGTTGGCTTCACAGTTTCCTCTCTTTTCTTCCCGACACTAGCAAGCTGCAGTCGGCAGTTTACTCCGAATGGAAGTAATTTTGCCTAACACTTCACTGCTGCTGAATACACTGAGACAAAAAATGATCTCATGAAGTAGGACTTGATCGATATCTTGGCACCTCCATACGCGAATCGGCAAAATTGCTCACATAATAGAACAGCCAAACACATAAAAATCTGTTGTCTTCCTCGAGAGTCATTACTAAACCATTCATGACCTTCATGAATACTTCCACAAGTAACTAGAGACATCCATATTTCACCTCATTTATCGTGTCCTTGATTTCTAGCCGAGCTGGACTATTGCTCGAGATCGATCGATATTTCCACGTGCATTCACAAGCACCCCGGAATGCCCGGATATAAAAGCACAATCGACTGCGCATGTCTTCAATCTTACATCCGACAGATTTTGCCTTCTTCTCGCTATTATAAAGAATAGGCAGCTGCCTCGCTAGGGCTCGCCAGCAAAAAAGGCCATCCAAATAAACGAGATGCCAAAGGATTATTTCAAACTTTATTCCTCCAGAGCTAACCAGAGAAAAAAACTGGCAAAAAACAGAGGTGCCAAACTCTGCAAATTACACACGGATAACAACGGAAGCCACACAGACATATGACCTGTATAAACGGCTCTACTCTGACGAAATGTCCTCCTGAAAACAGAGGATTATTGCTTAGCGAAATATTCAAATGTCCCCCGATCGTACCATACAAAAGGGGCAGATCCTAAAAAATATACTAGTTCTAGCAAAACTTCCTAAGCGGCTATTACACGTGGATGGAAGTCGCGCAGGCCTGTCACCTTATTGTTATCCTTGGGTAATTCTGACGATGGAAGGTACTGTATTTAGCTATTTAGTTGCAACTGAATCACACTGGCCTCGAATGTCCAGTATACTTCAGAATTTCTTACGATACCCTCTGAGCTGTTTTTCTCCCAAAATCCATCTTCAGGATCTCTGAAAGCGTTTTCAATATGTTTTAGATCATAATCTCGGCCATTTCGAAGCGAATTTATTTGATCGCGCTGCTATGGTAATGGAGGCCGGCAAAACAGACGCTTTTCCGAGACGCTTGAACTCGAGACTCGTGGCAAAGACGCCAAAGTCCTCGCGCGCATGTCTCTTTGCTGGCCGCCCATGAGCGTTTGCGGGAAAAACGTTAGCCTGCAGAACAGGCGTAATTTTTTGCGTATTTCTGGCGAGCAGAGGCGAAAGCGAGGCGAGCGCGAGGCGCGAGTTGCGTGCAAGGGGAGGAGCGCTAAAAAATCCCTTAGCGATCCTCCCCTCGCACGCAACTAGCGCTTCGCGCTCGCCACGCGCTCGCCTTGCTTTCGCCTCTGTTCCCTTGAAATACACAAAAAATGACGCCTGTTCTGCAGGCTAAAAAAACGTCGATACCTTGCGGGCGTGCAAGCGATCAAATCGAGATTTTTTGCGCCTATACAGTCTACCGGAAATACCTACATTCTCTCTTCTCCAGTCTTCCTCTATACTAGTAATAGCTATCACTAAAGCTGCCCCCGCTTTCTTATATTTCTGCTCATTGAAACAATAATATTGAACGTTATTGTTCTAGTCAGATACTAAAAAAAAACAATTGTCTTGATATGAACTCTTTTTTATATAAGAATATATTTTGACGTGACATCTTGGCCTCGCTACGAAAAGTGGTGTCCAGAGCAAATACACAATGTGCTGAACGCGATCCAGATCCAGAAACCAAACACTTGTACTTGATAGCCTAATAAATTCTAAATAAAACGAAAATGCCATAAGCTATAATGTAAGAATAATACAAGAATATTTTCAGCCTAAAATCGGCAGAAAAATAAGAATATTCAGTCTGGGTCGGAAAAATAACATCCTTGGAAAAGAGAAGAGTGTACGAGCAAACGTATCTCGAAATCACAACAGAAGTGGAATGCAAACGTAAGTATCGCGTTACAGTCGCCATATATGCAAATTAGAGTCAAGCTTTTTGTCCTCAATGAAAACGCCGCAAAACATTTACATTTGGATCCCTGCCGAAAGATTACTCTGTGAAAATAAGCCACCCAAATAAACGAGATGCCAAAGGAATATTTCAAACTTTATTCCTCCAGAGCTAACATTTGAGAGAACCTAAAACATATCTTGCAATATCAAGACAAAAAAACTGGCAAAAAAACACAGGTGTCAAACTCTGCAAATTACAAGCGGATAACAACGGAAGCCACACAGAAATATGACCTCTAACGGCTTTACTCTGACGAAATGTCTCCCTGAAAACACAGGATTAGTGCTAAGCGAAATATTCAAAGATCCTCCGATCGTACCATACAAAAGGGGCAAAACTTCCTTAGCGGCTACTACACCTTATTGTTATCCTTGGGTAATTCTGACGATCGGAAGGTACTGTACTGATTTAGCTATTTAGTCGCAAATGAACCACACTGGCCTGGAATTTCGATGTAGTATACTTCAGGACTCTCTGAGCTGCTTTTCCCTCAAAATCCATCTTCAGGATCTCTCAAAGCGTTTTCAATTTGTTTTAGATCATAATCTCGACCATTTCGAAGCGAACTTATTTGATCGCGCTGAAATAGTAATGGAGGCCGGCAAATACAAACGCTTTTCAGGGACGCTTGAACTCGAGATCTAAACCAAGGACAAAGCTCGTGGCAAAGACACCGATCCCGCAAGTCCTCGCGCCCGTGTCCCTTTGCTGGCCTCCCATGAGCGTTTGCGGGAAAAACGTCGATACCTTGCGGGCGTGCAAGCGATCAAATCGAGATTTTTTGCGGCTATATACCGGAAATACCTACATTCTCTCTTCTTCTCTCTCTATTACGCGGGGAGTCCTAAGGTGCCTCCTCAAGTTTTTGGCCCTCTGGGGCCAAAAACCCTGCGGGGGCAATTACGCGGGGAGTCCTAAGGTGCCTCCTCGGGTTTTTGGCCCTCTGGGGCCAAATACCCTGCGGGGGCAATAAAGAAACCTGAGCCGTGTATTAGGCCCTCGTATTACACTGTGATAAAACACGACGGGCATTTGAGAACACCAGGGGAAGCGGCTCGCGTTTTTTACATTTCTCGAGTGTTCTCACAAATGTCCGGAGTGTTTTGTCACAGTGTAATACACGGCTTACGCTTCCTCATTTACTTATGATATAGATTATCCACGCGCAAAACGGACGCTTTTTTTATGTTTTACACTTATAAAGGGATTTGTCATAAAATAAATGGAATTTGCCATAAGACTGATAAGATGGAAAAACGATTCGCATATTCGTGCAACTGGGGCTCGCAAAACTTTATTCTCCCTTACCTCTTCCGAAAGAAGGGGTTCTCTTTCATCATCGGGTTCTTTACTTCCACCAGGCTGAAGGAAGAACCAAAGACAAAGGATCAATGGTTTAAAAGATTAGGTTGAGACGAGAGCTGTTGAAGCTGACTAACTCTTTAGTATTAAACTAGTAATAGTTATCACTAAAGCTGCCCCCGCTTTCTTTTATTTCTGCTCATTGAAACAATGATATTGAACGTTATTGTTCTAGTCAGATACTAAAAAAAAAAACAATTGTCTTGATATGCACTCTTTTTTTATATAAGAATATATTTTGACGTGACATCTTGGCCTCGCTACGAAAAGTGGTGTCCAGAGCACATGCACAATGTGCTGAACGCGATCCAGATCCAGAAACCAAACACTTGTACTTGATAGCCTAATAAATTCTAAATAAAACGAAAATGCCATAAGCTATAATGTAAGAATAATACAAGAATATTATCAGCCTAAAATCGGCAGAAAAATAAGAATATTCAGTCTGGGCCGGAAAAATAACATCCTTAGAAAAGAAAAGAGTGTACGAGCAAACGTATCTCGAAAGCACAACAGAAGTGAAATGTAAACAAAAGTATCGCGTTACAGTCGCCATATATGCAAATTAGAGTCAAGCTTTTTGTCCTCAATGAAAACGCCGCAAAACATTTACATGTGGATCCCTGCCGTAAGATTACTCAGTGAAAATAAGCCATCCAAATAAACGAGATGCCAAAGGAATATTTCAAACTTTATTCCTCCAGAGC
>JAHPZR010035673.1:7500-12503 GCA_019787425.1 Platygyra sinensis
GACGCCAAAAACGTTACACTTATTTAGTGACGCACACTTTTCCTGAACAGTGTCACATTTTCTCAGAAAAGGAGAACGTACCCCAGGCACATACCCGTAGCGCCATTAAAGTCACTTATCTTCCCCATTTAATTTAAAATCGAGGTATTTTAACTAAGGGGTCGAACTGTGAACTACATTTCCCACCAACGATGGCATTATCCAAGCAGTTCATCGCTTTATCACACGACGACGTTTCTTGGCCGCACGTTTATCGTGACTAATATTTCTGTGCCCGCGTGAAGTATTCATTACACAAAACACGCAATGGCTCTTATCTTTGACTTAAGGTGGCTCCCTAGAGTTATTACGAAACACCCTCCCTATAGAGCGCGAGTTAGGAAAGGAAACGTAGTTAATTTCTCTTAAAGTTTTCCCCTTAGAGAGTTACCAGTATGGGTACTGTTAAAATAAGGCTTATGTTTTGGTTGTCAATTTTTGGATTAAGGCCGTTACCATGGTAACATCTCATCTAATGACAGGCAGATATATTCCTCATTTGGACCTAAACTCCCTAATATTTATACTTTCCTTCGGTGAAATTTTTTCATATTTCGCCACATCCTGGAAAAGATATTGCCTGACATTTTGAAGTGGTAAAAAGTCAAGGTTGTTCAGACGGTTTTTCCAATATTCTGTAATTTGTTGTTATTCTAAATATATGAGATTAGCTCTGACAGATTTTAACAAAAATAGAGTATTTTATAGGAATTGTAAGTGGTTACAATTGAGCCAAATTTAAGAAAAATTCGCCGAAGGAAACGCGAGAAACTTAGCATTTATTTTCTCACGTGACGTCACAAAAATCAGAAAAAACGCGTGGTATCGCGCGTGGGTATTCATTTTGGCGCGCGCTCATGTGACGCCATGTATCGCGCGCGAGAAAGCAAGAGTAAATTAGAGCTCTTTTAGCGGTTATTTATACAGCTTTTTCGTCATATTTTTTTGGCCCTAGGCTTAAACACACGTTTGAACAGAGTTTGAAACTATTGCTACTTATACCGAAGTGATTTAACGCCTTTCAAGTGCTGAAGTGATTTCGTTTCTGCTCAGGATTACTTGCGTCATTTTTGAACGCGCGATTAATACTGACGTTTGGCAGGCAACGAAGGCGCGAGCTATTGAGTATCAGTAAAACTCTAGGGAGCCACCTTAAAAGTCAATACAGCAAGTTCATTCTCTGATATTTTAAGCCAGTGTTTGTTCAATCCATGTGCAATTCTTCAGTACTGATCATGTAGTTGTGATGATATGATCTTTGCCGCTTCTCTAACCAGGCACAGTAAACACAATAAAATGAGCGGAGATCGTATATTTACAAGTTCTAAAAGCCAAAGAACAGATCGTGTCTCCTAGCTGGTTTATCCAGTGAGAAAATAAGATATAAGTTTGCAGGTGACAAATCTTTGTACGGTTCGCTTTAGATATAGTTTCCTACTTCCGCCTTTGAAGATCTTAATCGATCCTCTCTATAATATTTCTACACCCCCATAAATAATATAACTCTTAGAAGTTAAAAATAGCGGCCCTATCTGATTCACTGAATATTTACTTACCCTGCAGCAGCAACAGGAATATAGCGGCATGTCTTACTATGTTTTAGCCAACTGACCATCGATAGACGCTCGAGTGTGAATGTTTTTTAATCCTGTCGCCAATATCACGCGACGTTTATTCTTAGAATTGGAGTTCGGACTTAATGCACTAGTCATTTGTTTCCCCCGCTACCCCGAGTTGAGCGTTACACGAGCCAACCACGAGCCAACCACGAGCCCAAGTCAACCTCGAGTCACGAGCCAACCTCGAGTCAACCACGAGTTAAATCAATTTTTTTTTTATTTTCTCCCGAAAAAAAATAGATGTAGGAAATAAAATATCTGAATATCAAGAAAAAATATAGCTGAAAGAGTATTTTGATGACAGCCTCAGCTCGATCGCGACTCGCGTGATCTTGTAGTCTTACGCGACATATCTTCAGAGGACACGTTATTTGTTGTGCCCATTGCCGATTATCAAGGTACGATTGCCTTTTCCAAATAGTGAGTGACATGCATCTAGTGACTCAGATAAAAGTTGAACGATAGTATAAAACATTCGTGTGACGCGAGCGAGTTGCCTCTTTCCTGAATTTTGTGCCCGTCCACGTTGAAATTACGATAACTTTACTCAAGTGTCGAAGTGTTTAGCACTGCTGTACTAATTGTGGACACTGAAATGAGCTAACAATACTGTAAATTAAAATGAAACTTGCTAAAAATCCCAACTGGCAGGAGGCTGACCAGTTGGCTACTAACAAAGCGTGGAGGAGTTGTAGATCCATCTCAGAGTAGCAGGGAGAAAGATCTGGACTCGGGAACTCCGGATTACAAATCCAGCGCCCTAACCAACTAGGCCAAGCCGTCTCCATTGTCACTATTCAATATATTGTCGTTGATTTCTTTATGAAATAAATGTAGCTTTGCAACACTAATAAAGTTCTGTAAACACGATCCTTTAACAGTTAACGTAATTTAAAAATCCAGGAAAGAGGCAACTCGCTTGCGTGACACGAATGTTTTATAATATCGTTCAAGTTTTCTCTGAGTCAATAGATAGTCAGCTAGATTCATATCACTCACCATTTGGATAAGACAATCGTGCCTTGACAATAGGCAATGGGCACAACAAATAACGTGGATTCTCTGAATATATGTAGCGTAAGACTACAAGATTGCTCGAGTCGCGATCGAGCCGAGTCTGTTATCAAAATAGCATGTTGTTAACAGTCTATATTCAGCTATATTTTCTCTTGATATTCAGGTATTTAATTTCGTACGATCTAGTTTTTTTTTTCGGGACAAAATAAAAGAAATTGACTTGACTCGTGGTTGACTCGAGGTTGGCTCGTGACTCGAGGTTGACTTGGGCTCGCGGTTGGCTAGTGTAACGCTACAACTCCGCTACCCCACCCCCGCGACATAGCGGGGGAATTTGCAAACAAGTGATGCTAATTATGGGGAATTCCACTACCCACCAGGGCAGAATTTTTTGCAAAACCACCACCCCCGGGACTAGCTCAAAGACCTTGTAAAAGAAGGGATTGTCTATTTCTGCGTTAAATACATTTTGAGAAACAACAACTACAGTCAACTCTCTCGTAAGCGGACACCCTCGGGAATTGAAAAACGTGTCCGTTAGTAGAGCTGTCCGCTTACGAGAATTATTCCCGTAAGCGGACACCAAAGAAAAATAGGGTGGGTGTCCGCTTACGGGAGAGTTAATTAGCGGGTATTAATTGTGTTTTATTGCGTAGACAAAAATAGCAACGAACGGACAGTTGCAGTTGCAGTTCTGTTGCTCTGTTAAAGGTCATATTTTTGTTGATTTATTGCAAATTAAAGACAAATTTCATTGCCAAGAGTCAATTACGTACATGGTGTGTCCGCTTACGAGAGAGCGTAAACAAAAGAAAAATCCAATTTTCATTTTCAAAAGTGTCCGCGTCCGCATACGAGAGAGTGTCCGTTTACGGGAATGTGTAAATAGAAAGTTTGACTGAGAGGTAAAAACGGGGATTTAAAAAGCCGTCCGTAAGTAGAGTTGTCCGCTTACGAGAGTGTCCGTTAGCGGAGAGTTGACTGTATTTGGAATGTTTGAACCAGCTTACAGCGCTGATTATATTACCGTGAACACCTAAAATATGTCTGGAATGTTTATTGTGTTGTAACCAATCACATGCGAGATCTTCACACCGCAGAAACCACAGGCAACGAACCGTTTCCTATCGGCCACGGAACAAATTATTTTTGTTTTGTTTATGCACTTATCAATTGAAATCCCGACCCCCCCCCCCCCCACACCCCGGGCCAAGGTGGGGGAATGTGGGGGATTTCAATTGATACGTGCATTAAGGATACAAACTGTCTTATTAGGAATTTAAAACACCGCTGTTCCCGAAGATTAGTGCTGAGGACCGCATCCAGGTCATCGTTCGAGTTTAGAAAGCAACAAGAAGTTTAAAAAAACTTAAAACCGCGCTCTTTTAACTCTTTTGCGCTCACAAAACATTACGTAATATTAAGCAACAACGTTTTGCGAGAAAACATTACCCTGAAACAACTGAGATTGCGTGATTCAGTGCCTGGGTTGTAAGAGATTTTATTTCACAATCTTTGCATAGCGTGGTTGCGTGTTTGTAATCGGAGACTTTTGTTTACCTAGCTCGAAGGAGAAAAGGTCTCCTAATTGACCTTTCAAACGAATATACATTTGCACATGTTCAAAGGGTTTTGACTAGCGCTAGCGCAAAGGTTTTATGTTTTCGCCAGAAAACTCCACCATTGCTTCTGGCGAAGTAAACACGATCTTTTTTATCACTGTAAGGTCATTGCAGTAAACACGATCTTAATTATCATCGTCAGCTCATTGAATATTCCCTTCGAAAGTGAACAGAAACAAAAAATTCAGATTACAAAATCACTTCCTGTTTTGCACAGACACGAAAATACAGCTTAACTCTGGATAATTTCAGCCTTACTAGCCAGTAACTGGTCCTAAGTTATATTCTTTATCCTTGCAGGAGTCCGTTACCCGAAGCCTCTATACCAATTGTACCCTTGAGTCAACCCTTTCCCCTATCTTTTTATTTTTAGAACTGTGATATCTGCGGGAGTTCTTTATTTCCCGCGACATGATCTTGTCTTCGCCGGCGTCCGCATAACAGCCTAAAAGAAAAATGGCGGCCAAAGGGGAAGGCCGATCTCTCCCATTTTCCTTTCTATTTTGATCCCTTTTCCAATCTTACAACCGAGAGAAACTGGGTATAAGCTAACTGAAAGTTAATAAAGTAATAGACAACTTGAAGATGGCATTCATACATGTTGAACCGCCTGCAGTGCGAACCGCCTTGTATTTACATGGTCGGTCTGTTATGGATTTTTATGCTTTGTTTTTCGTTCTTGTTGCTCTATAAGTTTTTGGAAAAT
>JAHPZR010035674.1:0-16833 GCA_019787425.1 Platygyra sinensis
AAGAAAGTGTCGAGCATATAGAACAATATCGTATAAAATTTGTGGATAAAACGTACTACTTAAAACGACGTGGAGGAAAAGCGTTCGTAGAGTCGTCGCTTTCGCGGTCATAATTTGCATCACAGAGTAACGGTTTTGCGCCCTCTTTCACCTATATCTTTTTTCCGTGCGATAAACTTTTTTTTTCAATTAAAGAGGATAATGTACACAATTATTATGCAACAAAAATATAGGCTACCAAAAAAACAGAGCATTTATTTCGCTATCGAGCTTAGGTTGAGGGAAATTTCTTTCGTTGTGTACGTGCACGTGCTCATTAACGCGCGCTAATGATGCGAAAGTCGTGCGCAGTAGAGATGTGCAATGCAATACTGAGGAATCACCTTAATTAAGCTACTTTGTTTTATGCTGTGAAACAGGTTAGGGTGTGGAAAAAATCATCTGATAGGCTGATTTTAGGGAATATAGGATTTAAGATTGTGCAAAAACGACAATCTCAGTCAAATTTAATGGTGCATATTCAAAAACTATACATTTTGATCACAACCGCATAAGTCCACACCCTCTTTCCCCTTTCAATATTGGTAACAGGCACAATACACTCTAGTTACAGTTTTAGGTGGTTAGTCAACATTGTGCAAGGGTTTAAAAGGAAAACATTATTGACACAAATGATTTGTTCTGATCTACCATAGTTATTGACAAGGGTTGAGGCACACAGACTACTATAATTGAGCATTACAGCCTAAACTTCTGTAGGGAGATAAAACAAAAGGTCATCATAATCACTGATATGCATAACTTTTTTCTGTAGAAAATGTTAAATAACACGCTAAACTTCTGAAATTACCGTATTGCAATCGCTCTTGCCTCATCATGAATGCGCTAGCTTCCGAATCGAGATGGCTGTGTTTAAGCCGTGGCCAGGGACATTGTGTTGTGTTCTTGGGCAAGACAGTGCCTCTCTCCACCCAGGTGTACCAATGGGTACCGGCGAACTTAATGCTAGAAGGTTACCCTGCCGTTGACTAGCATCCCATCCAGGGGGCAATAGAAATACTTTTAGTCGCTTTATTGCAACCTTTTAGTTTCAGTCCACAAAATCAATGCAACTAGCAGTTGTTCTATGGAGGTTTTGAATTTTGTTGTGCACACTGCTTGGTATGTTAAGAAACCGAACAAGAATTTGAAAAGTAATTTCATAATTAACGTAGAGTCACAAGATACCATTTTAAAAGTGAAAATACTATAAAAAGCCAAGCTCACAAGACCAGGAGGACCGAGTCTCAAATCTTCTTTAGCAAAAACTTGTTGGATGGTTGATGATCTGATCTGACAGTTTCAGTGCGTCACTCATCGTCATTGCCTGGTCTTTTTAATGGTTTTGCCGTAACCATATTTCCATTCTGTTTGTACCATTAGGCTATTTTAACCATAACATAGATCTGGGGGCAAAAGTGGCGAGCCGCCAAATTGATGCAGTAAATTAAAAGGAAGAGTTTAAAAAGGATTCCAACTGAAACTTCGTAATCTTCATGGAAAGCTCGGTCTTTGAGAAAGGTTGTTTGGAGTTACTGAATCATCCCCGTGTCAGCAGGGTGTATTCTTTTGCTTTGTAACTGAAATTTAGCCAAACCGGTTTTATGAGCTGATAGATCTACTTCCTCCCACGGTTTTGGCTAACAGGGCAAGATTAACTCGAGGAGGCATATCCCAGGAATCCATACCCCAGGAGTTAAATGATGTGTTACTAGTGAGGTCTGAGCACCACTGTAGCTGATTGAATATTATAGACTAGTCATTACGCTGGAATATTAGGCCCCGTCCACACAATACGCCGGAGAAAACTGAAAACGCATCTTTATTTCTACAGTTAGGCCTCCGGTCCGCGCTAATTCTCCCTCACCATTGCTGACGTCACCACGGGACCGCATGAGATTGCGCGAGCAAGCTTGCCTTCAACGGGGGTGCCCCGGCTAACCGAGCTACCCGGCTAGAAGGGTTGAAACATAGCCCGCCTTTACATGCAACTCGCCTAACCGGGACAGTAAGTGGGCAGCGAGTGCTATCTTTTGAGCGGCCGCTAAGCACGACAAACAAAACGGCCGACCAAGGAAACTTTTCCCCATCTTATTTCAGCTTCCTGCACGGGCATGGGCCTGTTCTCTGCCTGATACTGTTCTATTACATTTATCTCTTCAGATTGATTGTCATTCTGTTCGGCAGATCTAGATAACACTGGCAAATGGTAACTACAAAAAAAATCACCTCGCGCCGCCATGTCTTCGTGGTTTCATCTCGGCGAGCCGAAATAGCCCGACACAAACCCGGGTAGGCAGGCTATACCCGGTCTAGCGTGTAAATGCTTCAGCGCGTTTCATAAAGAAACGTATGAGAAGTTTCCCTCCCAGGGTAGCTCGGTTAGCCGGGGCACCCTCCCTCCATGTAGACAGGCCCGAAATGTGGGACTATGTTTGCCAGGACAAGACGTTAGTCGAGTCAAGAGTATTTTATCTTCTTTTACAGCGTTTTAGACGAGAGAAATCTCTCGGTTTTAGCTCTGCTTGATTAGGTTTCGGGTACAATTACCTGAATTACCGCTGCTTGTTCAGCTAACCGCAAAATTTTACGCTACTTCTCAGTCGAAGGTGTGTAATGGCGGGAAAAGATTCTGAGGGCCTGACGCCCGTTGACGAGTCCTCAAAGTATGTGGAGGGATCTCCAAAACTAAACCGCAACCCTAAATTTTCTCGAGAGATGACAAAAACAGCTCCTCAGCCCATGCAGTTTTTCAAATACAACGTCCGTGGTAAAGAGCAACTTCACTGAAAGCAAAGAAGCCTCAATCTCGGAGAGCATGGTTGAGGGCTTTTAACACATATCAAAGTCATTGTCTTCGGATATTGCAGAGGTTTTCTCGAATGCTGCCAATCCATCTAAGCGTTCACATGACGATCGCCTATCTGAAAGCGGTTCAGAGGACGACCAAAGCCCTGTTCGAAAAGTATCACGAGTCGCGAGTGCCACGGACAACGAGTCCGTTGACCTCTCTATAGATTCTCTTTTTCCTGAGGGCAACGAAACGAGGAAGGACGGTGAGAAATCTGAGAAAACTGTCGTAAGCGATTTTTTGGGTTTATTGCCACTGAATAGATCTTGATGAGGCATGTTCGAGTGATGTGGACCCAAAACTTGCTAAGATAATAAATAAAATGATCTGGACAAAGTTGTCTGATGATTAGTTGAAAGAAAAACTTGCAGACCTGGGAACTGCAAGAGACCTGGGAACTGCGAAAATGTAACAGAGACTAAAGTCAACCCTGAAGTTTTTTCGAAAATTAGATCAGACACGAGCAGTCGAGACCTGAAGCTCCGAAGACTCCAAACTCGCAGATCAGTGTATGAAACGTAAAATTTCTTCCCTGAAATTATCAGATGAAAATGTTGCTTGAGCCTTGCTGGATGTCATTGCAATTCCCCTTTTGGGCCGTGCAAATTGTGAGCATGCGCAGTGGTGAGCTCATTCAGAGACCACGAGATATGATCAGACCTGATCTGAACGATCATTATTAGCAAATTTTTGCTAAACATGTTGGCTTTACTGATTTGTTGTTTGGGAATAACCTCCCAAAACAAGATACAAGACTTTAGTGCCATCAACAGGGTTGGGCAAAAGTTACAAAGCAGTACCAAGGCCAACGATAACCACCACCGCAAATCTCACTTTTCAAAAAACGGCCAAACTCACCGACCGCTCCCCAACAACCGGGGACAACGCTGGCAAAAGGCACTCACTCCATTCCGCAAACGGCAGCAGAAGGTGGAGCAAAAACAGTAGCAATCCACAGTGTGTCGGTGGGTACATTGTAAATTAGTAGATTCAACAACCAAACCTAGGATATTTAAAGCTGGCAGGATTAAAGGTTATTTGTTTAACTGGGGCAAACTTACAACAGACCCACATATTTTAAATATGGTCAAAAGATGTTTTGACCAGCTCCCTCACCAGAGGCAGCCATCTTGCCGACACCACCGAGCTGAGACTATCAGTGCTGAAATTAAAAAGAATTGTTCTTAAAAGTGTTCTCTTAAAATCTGCAAATGAGGAAGGTGAATTTCTATCCACTATCGTTTTGAGACCTAAAAAAGATGGAACTCATCGGATGATCCTCTACTCAAAAAGGTTGTGGCATACCATCATTTTAAGGTGGAGTTATTGAACCATGTTATTAGCATGATCAGGCCAAACTGTTTCATGGCGTCTGTGTATCTCAAAGATGCATATTATTCAGTTCCTATCCACCAAGGTCACCAAAAATATTAAAAATTTGAATGGCAAGGGCAGCTCTACCAGTTCTTTTGCTTATCTAATGGTTTACCTTGTGCCCCCCGATTATTTACGAAGTTACTTACACCAGCACACTCAGCAAACAGGGTTTTCAGTCAGTTGGCTATATTGAAGATTCCTATTTACAGGATACCACCAAGCCTGAATATGAGAATAATGTTCAAGTTACCACTAAATTTTTCGATAGTCTGGGCCTTTATGTTCACCCAGACAAATCAATTCTAGAGACATCACAGGAAATAGAGTTTCTAGAGTTTCTAGAGTTTCTAGGTCTGTCTTAAATTCATGTTACCATGACTGTCACTTTGTCTCGTGCTAAGGCAGACAATATCAAGTATTTTTGCCACGATATTTTGACCAGAACACAACCTACCAACAGGGAAGTGACAGTTGTCATGATAGGCAAACTTGTAGCCAAGATAATTTGATTTTATCAACTGGATTGATAATTGGCCACCGCAAAGAGATTCGGAAGCTGACATTTCGAGCGTCAGCCCTTCGTCGGTCGAATAATCGAGGAGTTGTGGGTTGCGTGTGGTTTATATACAGAAACATGAAGCTACGCTATTGGTTGGTGCCTAGAAACGTGAAAACCAACAGAACAAATTAGTTGAATGAAAAGCGTTCGTTGATACCGTAAGGATTAAGAGTGCCGGCTTGAAAAATAAATTTTTGTTTTAGAGTTTTGCGGCTTTCCATGCTTCCTTGATGTAGAGAGAGGCCGCAGACTGCCACATGTTGCTTAGAATGATTGGGGTGATAAGTGTCTCGCGACCGGTTTAGATGCGTTTTGTCGTGTTTCTCTACGTCGCGAAGGTGTTCTCGGAATCGGTCGCCTGGTCGTCTCCCTGTTTCGCCGATGTCTAAGCAAGAGTGCAAGTTATACAGTAGATAGCATTGCTGAGATATACAGGTAAAATGATCAGTGATCTTAATGAATCGCTTGGCGGGTCCCGATATTTTCTCAATGTTGCAAATGAAAGGACATGTTTTGCATCGTGCTCGTGCGCATTTAAAAGTTTTCGGGTTGACAGTCACTCGTTTGACATGCACTTCAAGGCTGACCAAAAAGTTACCTATGATTTTTTGTCCCGTTAGAATGAAAGTAATGGAGGCTGCTAAAAGATTCTACCAGTATTGGGGTCATTTTAAAGTAATTTAAAGTTCTTTAGAATGATGGATTTTACTGCGTGGTTGTGAGGGTGAATGGAATTTTATCATTATTCTCTTTCTGACACGCTTGTAGTGCTTACTGCCGATCAATTTTGTTGGGCGCGATGATGGCAACGGAGGCAGGATATCCATACTTTCTTTAGTAACATACCCCCTTTAAACTTGTAGCCAGTTGCCCTGGGGTTGCTATGGGACCCCTGTTCTACAGGCAGCTAGACAATGAAAAAAAACTGCCGCCCTTCATCAGGATGATTTTGATGAAAGCACGGTATTGTCACCTACTGCCGAATTAGATCTACAGTGGTGGGATGAGAATATTGAAAATAAGTCTAAACCCATTTTACAAGGTAATCTGTCTTGCACTCTTAATACAGATGCATCGTTACAGGGATGGGGAGCTGTTTTTCGGGGACAATCATCAGGAGGCTGCTGGGCACGTGATGAAGCTCACCACTGCCCTGAATTAAAAGCAGCTTATCTGGGATTAACGTCCTTCTGTCCCATATCTGGGATTAACGTCCTTCTTGTCCCATACCCATGTGCGAATTGTTGTTGATGACACCATAGCAGTTTCTTGTGTGGAGCCATTGCGTAGGAACTAAGGGGTCACCCCTACGTTCCTACGCAATGGCTCAGGAGAATCACAATCAAACTTCACTTACAGGTAAGCTCGGTTAATTTTTGATTAATTAAATTTTAATTTTTAATTCTTGATTCTCCCTCAGCATTGCTGGCGTCATTACGGGGCCACGTGAGATTTTAAAGCAAAGTGATTACGAGACAACAATATTAAAGCAACAAGTTTAATGTAAGAATAGTAGGCGTGTCAAAAGTACAATATGACACTTCAACAGTTGTCACAGTTGCATACAAGCTTAACCGTTAAACATTAGATAAGACTGACCAACATTAACATCAGGACTTTGTTCAATGAGTTTGTCATAAAACAGAGCAAAGGTAGACGCATTTGACCATCCAGCAGCTTTTATAATGGTTGCCATGTCCAAACCAGACTTCTCTGCAGCCGAAGTTGAGGCTGAACGAGTGCTGTGGGCTCCAAACTGGTTTGTATCATTACCAGCATTTGTCAAAACACACTTGATCCATCTTTCAACGGTATCTTTCAAAACACTACAATACAGAGACCAGGATCCTTTAAACTATGCCTAGTGGAAAACAAGGTCATGTAGATGCGTACCAGGTCTTGTTTGTTTCACTGGTTTAGAAATAGAAATTGCACAACTTGACTCTGTAAAGGTCGTGTTACTTCATATCTAGCAGCCGTATAGTTTGAATCCGCTGACCTGGCTGACAATACCATTAACAGTATGGTGAGCTTCTAAGAGGGCCCCTTCAATGACAGTTTTTGAACATGTTCAAAATGTCAGCTGACAGTGCTCTCCAAGCTGTGTTCAAGCAGCTATATCCAGTAGAAGATTAAAAAAGTTCAGTCAAATATTCAATAGCGCCTGTTACAGTTGGTTGCAAGGGATCGCAAGACTGTTTAGTTGAAAACTTATGCCACTTCGGAAGGTAGGTCCTGTACTGGTTTTTACTGATTGCCATAATGACATGACAATGTCAATAGCTTGCTATTAAGTCTTTGAATTTTTAAGACATCCTGACAATTTGCAGGCCATCAGAGTCAACTTGCGGTGAAGTGGGTGAATGGCATTGGGGTTATATGGCAGCTGGAGCACTTTCTTTCCTCCATTCATACAATTCCTTCATGACTTTGGCATACCATGGTATCAAGAATGTGGGGCGAAAATGAAAATGGTAATTAAGTCGTGGATATTAACGCTCCGCTAAATAGATGACACGGAAATAAACGTTAACAAAAGTGACCGCGATCGCGACTTATAGCCTGTAACGCGTAAATTAGCTTTAAATCATTACTCAACTTTCTAGACAAAAATTGTTATTATATGTGCATAGATATAGCTGTTGGGAGAAAGTTTCTCCCTCGGAAGGCTAAAAGCGTACCCTGTTTCAACGGGAGGACGTAATATGCATGCGCGAATTTTGCGGGCTGCCCGCCACGCTCCCAGTTTGAAAAAATTCGTCGTTTTGGTAAACAAAAGAAGTTACGAACTCAATATGCTTTCTCAATTATGCCTTTGAGCAGACGGATCGGGTGATCGAATTTGGGATCAGCTCAGAGGAGGTTGGACACGCGCCGAACTGCATCATGGGTCAATATTACCAAATGCTTCAGTTTACACGATCTCTCATGCTGTTCGGACCTACGGAGAGGCAATCGAAGATCCGTTAAAATTGGAATTTCTTTCTTCTTTTCGATGTAAATGCTGTACGTTGAATGTTATTCTGCTCCTCAATTCTTCGGATTACCTTACCAACACATGATGATCGCTGAAGACGATAAAACATGAGTGTTTTTGCGATCGAGAACCAGAGTGAAGACGAGTCCACGCGTGATCGATCAGTCCTACAGACGCAGATGGATATATGCAGCTATTTTTTCTCTATATCCTGTCACTTTTAAACGTTTATCGAAACGCGAATGATTGTGCTTCCCGAGTAATGCAGCTTTACGATTCTTAGCGTATAATATATTCAGTAAACGAAAGCTTCTGCTTGGATGCGACTACTTCTGCTCATAAATATAAAGAATTAAACTTTTGGGACAAATGCATGGCCTAGCTAGAGTACTTTCAAAGTTTGGACCTGGAATTGGACTATCTCTTTCTCACATTGTCAACTAAATAAACCCTATGTTACTGGAAATTTTGTGTACATATGCAAAAACTATTCATTGTCACTGAAATTGAAATAATTCATAACAGTTAATAGATGTAAGGCCTGGGTTTCAAATTAATTAATGGAATATTTTAATTCTGATGACCTGGGTAACTGGTATTTTTTTGCTGAGTATTCCAAATTAAACGAGAGATTCACCCCATTAACCAGTACGAATGGAAGAGTGCACAAACCATTTTTCGGTAGTACAGGAAGGTACAACTGTACTGCACTATAGTCCCAGGCTATGATACATACATATATGAGTTGACATAAGTTGACACAAGTTGACACAGTACACAAAAAGCCCGAAAAGTTCCGATGTAAATAACCCAAAATCTCTTCAGTTCACAGTAAAAGAAAAGAGAGTACAATTTTTGAGCCATAAACAAAAATGTAAGCTTAAACATTAACACAGAAGTAGTCGCATCCAAGCAGAAGCTTTCGTTTACTGAATATATTATACGCTAAGAATCGTAAAGCTGCATTACTCGGGAAGCACAATCATTCGCGTTTCGATAAACGTTTAAAAGTGACAGGATATAGAGAAAAAATAGCTGCATATATCCATCTGCGTCTGTAGGACTGATCGATCACGCGTGGACTCGTCTTCACTCTGGTTCTCGATCGCAAAAACACTCATGTTTTATCGTCTTCAGCGATCATCATGTGTTGGTAAGGTAATCCGAAGAATTGAGGAGCAGAATAACATTCAACGTACAGCATTTACATCGAAAAGAAGAAAGAAATTCCAATTTTAACGGATCTTCGATTGCCTCTCCGTAGGTCCGAACAGCATGAGAGATCGTGTAAACTGAAGCATTTGGTAATATTGACCCATGATGCAGTTCGGCGCGTGTCCAACCTCCTCTGAGCTGATCCCAAATTCGATCACCCGATCCGTCTGCTCAAAGGCATAATTGAGAAAGCATATTGAGTTCGTAACTTCTTTTGTTTACCAAAACGACGAATTTTTTCAAACTGGGAGCGTGGCGGGCAGCCCGCAAAATTCGCGCATGCATATTACGTCCTCCCGTTGAAACAGGGTACGCTTTTAGCCTTCCGAGGGAGAAACTTTCTCCCAACAGCTATATCTATGCACATATAATAACAATTTTTGTCTAGAAAGTTGAGTAATGATTTAAAGCTAATTTACGCGTTACAGGCTATAAGTCGCGATCGCGGTCACTTTTGTTAACGTTTATTTCCGTGTCATCTATTTAGCGGAGCGTTAATATCCACGACTTAATTACCATTTTCATTTTCGCCCCACATTCTTGATACCATGGTATGCCAAAGTCATGAAGGAATTGTATGAATGGAGGAAAGAAAGTGCTCCAGCTGCCATATAACCCCAATGCCATTCACCCACTTCACCGCAAGTTGACTCTGATGGCCTGCAAATTGTCAGGATGTCTTAAAAATTCAAAGACTTAATAGCAAGCTATTGACATTGTCATGTCATTATGGCAATCAGTAAAAACCAGTACAGGACCTACCTTCCGAAGTGGCATAAGTTTTCAACTAAACAGTCTTGCGATCCCTTGCAACCAACTGTAACAGGCGCTATTGAATATTTGACTGAACTTTTTTAATCTTCTACTGGATATAGCTGCTTGAACACAGCTTGGAGAGCACTGTCAGCTGACATTTTGAACATGTTCAAAAACTGTCATTGAAGGGGCCCTCTTAGAAGCTCACCATACTGTTAATGGTATTGTCAGCCAGGTCAGCGGATTCAAACTATACGGCTGCTAGATATGAAGTAACACGACCTTTACAGAGTCAAGTTGTGCAATTTCTATTTCTAAACCAGTGAAACAAACAAGACCTGGTACGCATCTACATGACCTTGTTTTCCACTAGGCATAGTTTAAAGGATCCTGGTCTCTGTATTGTAGTGTTTTGAAAGATACCGTTGAAAGATGGATCAAGTGTGTTTTGACAAATGCTGGTAATGATACAAACCAGTTTGGAGCCCACAGCACTCGTTCAGCCTCAACTTCGGCTGCAGAGAAGTCTGGTTTGGACATGGCAACCATTATAAAAGCTGCTGGATGGTCAAATGCGTCTACCTTTGCTCTGTTTTATGACAAACTCATTGAACAAAGTCCTGATGTTAATGTTGGTCAGTCTTATCTAATGTTTAACGGTTAAGCTTGTATGCAACTGTGACAACTGTTGAAGTGTCATATTGTACTTTTGACACGCCTACTATTCTTACATTAAACTTGTTGCTTTAATATTGTTGTCTCGTAATCACTTTGCTTTAAAATCTCACGTGGCCCCGTAATGACGCCAGCAATGCTGAGGGAGAATCAAGAATTAAAAATTAAAATTTAATTAATCAAAAATTAACCGAGCTTACCTGTAAGTGAAGTTTGATTGTGATTCTCCTGAGCCATTGCGTAGGAACGTAGGGGTGACCCCTTAGTTCCTACGCAATGGCTCCACACAAGAAACTGCTATGGTGTCATCAACAACAATTCGCACATGGGTATGGGACAAGAAGGACGTTAATCCCAGATATGGGACAGAAGGACGTTAATCCCAGATAAGCTGCTTTTAATTCAGGGCAGTGGTGAGCTTCATCACGTGCCCAGCAGCCTCCTGATGATTGTCCCCGAAAAACAGCTCCCCATCCCTGTAACGATGCATCTGTATTAAGAGTGCAAGACAGATTACCTTGTAAAATGGGTTTAGACTTATTTTCAATATTCTCATCCCACCACTGTAGATCTAATTCGGCAGTAGGTGACAATACCGTGCTTTCATCAAAATCATCCTGATGAAGGGCGGCAGTTTTTTTTCATTGTCTAGCTGCCTGTAGAACAGGGGTCCCATAGCAACCCCAGGGCAACTGGCTACAAGTTTAAAGGGGGTATGTTACTAAAGAAAGTATGGATATCCTGCCTCCGTTGCCATCATCGCGCCCAACAAAATTGATCGGCAGTAAGCACTACAAGCGTGTCAGAAAGAGAATAATGATAAAATTCCATTCACCCTCACAACCACGCAGTAAAATCCATCATTCTAAAGAACTTTAAATTACTTTAAAATGACCCCAATACTGGTAGAATCTTTTAGCAGCCTCCATTACTTTCATTCTAACGGGACAAAAAATCATAGGTAACTTTTTGGTCAGCCTTGAAGTGCATGTCAAACGAGTGACTGTCAACCCGAAAACTTTTAAATGCGCACGAGCACGATGCAAAACATGTCCTTTCATTTGCAACATTGAGAAAATATCGGGACCCGCCAAGCGATTCATTAAGATCACTGATCATTTTACCTGTATATCTCAGCAATGCTATCTACTGTATAACTTGCACTCTTGCTTAGACATCGGCGAAACAGGGAGACGACCAGGCGACCGATTCCGAGAACACCTTCGCGACGTAGAGAAACACGACAAAACGCATCTAAACCGGTCGCGAGACACTTATCACCCCAATCATTCTAAGCAACATGTGGCAGTCTGCGGCCTCTCTCTACATCAAGGAAGCATGGAAAGCCGCAAAACTCTAAAACAAAAATTTATTTTTCAAGCCGGCACTCTTAATCCTTACGGTATCAACGAACGCTTTTCATTCAACTAATTTGTTCTGTTGGTTTTCACGTTTCTAGGCACCAACCAATAGCGTAGCTTCATGTTTCTGTATATAAACCACACGCAACCCACAACTCCTCGATTATTCGACCGACGAAGGGCTGACGCTCGAAATGTCAGCTTCCGAATCTCTTTGCGGTGGCCAATTATCAATCCAGTTGATAAAATCAAATTATCTTGGCTACAAGTTTGCCTATCATGACAACTGTCACTTCCCTGTTGGTAGGTTGTGTTCTGGTCAAAATATCGTGGCAAAAATACTTGATATTGTCTGCCTTAGCACGAGACAAAGTGACAGTCATGGTAACATGAATTTAAGACAGACCTAGAAACTCTAGAAACTCTAGAAACTCTATTTCCTGTGATGTCTCTAGAATTGATTTGTCTGGGTGAACATAAAGGCCCAGACTATCGAAAAATTTAGTGGTAACTTGAACATTATTCTCATATTCAGGCTTGGTGGTATCCTGTAAATAGGAATCTTCAATATAGCCAACTGACTGAAAACCCTGTTTGCTGAGTGTGCTGGTGTAAGTAACTTCGTAAATAATCGGGGGGCACAAGGTAAACCATTAGATAAGCAAAAGAACTGGTAGAGCTGCCCTTGCCATTCAAATTTTTAATATTTTTGGTGACCTTGGTGGATAGGAACTGAATAATATGCATCTTTGAGATACACAGACGCCATGAAACAGTTTGGCCTGATCATGCTAATAACATGGTTCAATAACTCCACCTTAAAATGATGGTATGCCACAACCTTTTTGAGTAGAGGATCATCCGATGAGTTCCATCTTTTTTAGGTCTCAAAACGATAGTGGATAGAAATTCACCTTCCTCATTTGCAGATTTTAAGAGAACACTTTTAAGAACAATTCTTTTTAATTTCAGCACTGATAGTCTCAGCTCGGTGGTGTCGGCAAGATGGCTGCCTCTGGTGAGGGAGCTGGTCAAAACATCTTTTGACCATATTTAAAATATGTGGGTCTGTTGTAAGTTTGCCCCAGTTAAACAAATAACCTTTAATCCTGCCAGCTTTAAATATCCTAGGTTTGGTTGTTGAATCTACTAATTTACAATGTACCCACCGACACACTGTGGATTGCTACTGTTTTTGCTCCACCTTCTGCTGCCGTTTGCGGAATGGAGTGAGTGCCTTTTGCCAGCGTTGTCCCCGGTTGTTGGGGAGCGGTCGGTGAGTTTGGCCGTTTTTTGAAAAGTGAGATTTGCGGTGGTGGTTATCGTTGGCCTTGGTACTGCTTTGTAACTTTTGCCCAACCCTGTTGATGGCACTAAAGTCTTGTATCTTGTTTTGGGAGGTTATTCCCAAACAACAAATCAGTAAAGCCAACATGTTTAGCAAAAATTTGCTAATAATGATCGTTCAGATCAGGTCTGATCATATCTCGTGGTCTCTGAATGAGCTCACCACTGCGCATGCTCACAATTTGCACGGCCCAAAAGGGGAATTGCAATGACATCCAGCAAGGCTCAAGCAACATTTTCATCTGATAATTTCAGGGAAGAAATTTTACGTTTCATACACTGATCTGCGAGTTTGGAGTCTTCGGAGCTTCAGGTCTCGACTGCTCGTGTCTGATCTAATTTTCGAAAAAACTTCAGGGTTGACTTTAGTCTCTGTTACATTTTCGCAGTTCCCAGGTCTCTTGCAGTTCCCAGGTCTGCAAGTTTTTCTTTCAACTAATCATCAGACAACTTTGTCCAGATCATTTTATTTATTATCTTAGCAAGTTTTGGGTCCACATCACTCGAACATGCCTCATCAAGATCTATTCAGTGGCAATAAACCCAAAAAATCGCTTACGACAGTTTTCTCAGATTTCTCACCGTCCTTCCTCGTTTCGTTGCCCTCAGGAAAAAGAGAATCTATAGAGAGGTCAACGGACTCGTTGTCCGTGGCACTCGCGACTCGTGATACTTTTCGAACAGGGCTTTGGTCGTCCTCTGAACCGCTTTCAGATAGGCGATCGTCATGTGAACGCTTAGATGGATTGGCAGCATTCGAGAAAACCTCTGCAATATCCGAAGACAATGACTTTGATATGTGTTAAAAGCCCTCAACCATGCTCTCCGAGATTGAGGCTTCTTTGCTTTCAGTGAAGTTGCTCTTTACCACGGACGTTGTATTTGAAAAACTGCATGGGCTGAGGAGCTGTTTTTGTCATCTCTCGAGAAAATTTAGGGTTGCGGTTTAGTTTTGGAGATCCCTCCACATACTTTGAGGACTCGTCAACGGGCGTCAGGCCCTCAGAATCTTTTCCCGCCATTACACACCTTCGACTGAGAAGTAGCGTAAAATTTTGCGGTTAGCTGAACAAGCAGCGGTAATTCAGGTAATTGTACCCGAAACCTAATCAAGCAGAGCTAAAACCGAGAGATTTCTCTCGTCTAAAACGCTGTAAAAGAAGATAAAATACTCTTGACTCGACTAACGTCTTGTCCTGGCAAACATAGTCCCACATTTCGGGCCTGTCTACATGGAGGGAGGGTGCCCCGGCTAACCGAGCTACCCTGGGAGGGAAACTTCTCATACGTTTCTTTATGAAACGCGCTGAAGCATTTACACGCTAGACCGGGTATAGCCTGCCTACCCGGGTTTGTGTCGGGCTATTTCGGCTCGCCGAGATGAAACCACGAAGACATGGCGGCGCGAGGTGATTTTTTTTGTAGTTACCATTTGCCAGTGTTATCTAGATCTGCCGAACAGAATGACAATCAATCTGAAGAGATAAATGTAATAGAACAGTATCAGGCAGAGAACAGGCCCATGCCCGTGCAGGAAGCTGAAATAAGATGGGGAAAAGTTTCCTTGGTCGGCCGTTTTGTTTGTCGTGCTTAGCGGCCGCTCAAAAGATAGCACTCGCTGCCCACTTACTGTCCCGGTTAGGCGAGTTGCATGTAAAGGCGGGCTATGTTTCAACCCTTCTAGCCGGGTAGCTCGGTTAGCCGGGGCACCCCCGTTGAAGGCAAGCTTGCTCGCGCAATCTCATGCGGTCCCGTGGTGACGTCAGCAATGGTGAGGGAGAATTAGCGCGGACCGGAGGCCTAACTGTAGAAATAAAGATGCGTTTTCAGTTTTCTCCGGCGTATTGTGTGGACGGGGCCTAATATTCCAGCGTAATGACTAGTCTATAATATTCAATCAGCTACAGTGGTGCTCAGACCTCACTAGTAACACATCATTTAACTCCTGGGGTATGGATTCCTGGGATATGCCTCCTCGAGTTAATCTTGCCCTGTTAGCCAAAACCGTGGGAGGAAGTAGATCTATCAGCTCATAAAACCGGTTTGGCTAAATTTCAGTTACAAAGCAAAAGAATACACCCTGCTGACACGGGGATGATTCAGTAACTCCAAACAACCTTTCTCAAAGACCGAGCTTTCCATGAAGATTACGAAGTTTCAGTTGGAATCCTTTTTAAACTCTTCCTTTTAATTTACTGCATCAATTTGGCGGCTCGCCACTTTTGCCCCCAGATCTATGTTATGGTTAAAATAGCCTAATGGTACAAACAGAATGGAAATATGGTTACGGCAAAACCATTAAAAAGACCAGGCAATGACGATGAGTGACGCACTGAAACTGTCAGATCAGATCATCAACCATCCAACAAGTTTTTGCTAAAGAAGATTTGAGACTCGGTCCTCCTGGTCTTGTGAGCTTGGCTTTTTATAGTATTTTCACTTTTAAAATGGTATCTTGTGACTCTACGTTAATTATGAAATTACTTTTCAAATTCTTGTTCGGTTTCTTAACATACCAAGCAGTGTGCACAACAAAATTCAAAACCTCCATAGAACAACTGCTAGTTGCATTGATTTTGTGGACTGAAACTAAAAGGTTGCAATAAAGCGACTAAAAGTATTTCTATTGCCCCCTGGATGGGATGCTAGTCAACGGCAGGGTAACCTTCTAGCATTAAGTTCGCCGGTACCCATTGGTACACCTGGGTGGAGAGAGGCACTGTCTTGCCCAAGAACACAACACAATGTCCCTGGCCACGGCTTAAACACAGCCATCTCGATTCGGAAGCTAGCGCATTCATGATGAGGCAAGAGCGATTGCAATACGGTAATTTCAGAAGTTTAGCGTGTTATTTAACATTTTCTACAGAAAAAGTTATGCATATCAGTGATTATGATGACCTTTTGTTTTATCTCCCTACAGAAGTTTAGGCTGTAATGCTCAATTATAGTAGTCTGTGTGCCTCAACCCTTGTCAATAACTATGGTAGATCAGAACAAATCATTTGTGTCAATAATGTTTTCCTTTTAAACCCTTGCACAATGTTGACTAACCACCTAAAACTGTAACTAGAGTGTATTGTGCCTGTTACCAATATTGAAAGGGGAAAGAGGGTGTGGACTTATGCGGTTGTGATCAAAATGTATAGTTTTTGAATATGCACCATTAAATTTGACTGAGATTGTCGTTTTTGCACAATCTTAAATCCTATATTCCCTAAAATCAGCCTATCAGATGATTTTTTCCACACCCTAACCTGTTTCACAGCATAAAACAAAGTAGCTTAATTAAGGTGATTCCTCAGTATTGCATTGCACATCTCTACTGCGCACGACTTTCGCATCATTAGCGCGCGTTAATGAGCACGTGCACGTACACAACGAAAGAAATTTCCCTCAACCTAAGCTCGATAGCGAAATAAATGCTCTGTTTTTTTGGTAGCCTATATTTTTGTTGCATAATAATTGTGTACATTATCCTCTTTAATTGAAAAAAAAAGTTTATCGCACGGAAAAAAGATATAGGTGAAAGAGGGCGCAAAAACCGTTACTCTGTGATGCAAATTATGACCGCGAAAGCGACGACTCTACGAACGCTTTTCCTCCACGTCGTTTTAAGTAGTACGTTTTATCCACAAATTTTATACGATATTGTTCTATATGCTCGACACTTTCT